>APFE030596280.1:0-48506 GCA_000404065.3 Pinus taeda
TATTTTTTTTACAAAGTTAGAATTCAAATTTAGAAATCTCAAAAATTATATATATATATATATAATGAGTAGTCAAATCACTATAAAATATTTAAATGCATTATATGCTATTTGAGGACCTTGTATTGGCAACCATGGTGGATGGAAGCGGGAGCAAACCAGTGGGCAAGGCTCAGGATGTACGTATTGGAGCTGGAGCTCGAGGTGGAAGACTTCGTTGTGGTCAACGAGGTCGCTGGAGTCAGGGGCAATTGACTCATCTTGGTTGCAGTGGTGACATGAAGACAACCTACACTAGTAGGCTCTCAGAGAGGTGGTGGGTGCAGGAGGGCTCATGAATCTCAAAAGGGTGGTCATTGTGATGCCTCGAACCCACAAGGCTTGTATCATTGCCCCTTGGAAAACTGTAGACCCTTAGAAAACTGTAGAGGCCTAATCCAATCCTTGGTGGACTGGGTAGATGCGACAGAACGAATTAATTAGGAAAAGCATGATGAGATGATGGCAACATTGGAACACCTGCATTACTTCCAGTGCTAGGTCAGGGAGCGAGTGTTGGTAGTGTTGCGGACACAAAACCATCTTGCAGAGAAAGTGGAACAACTGGAGAATTGGATAGCACACTTCGAAGGGCACGTTCAGTGCAACTTCCGCCCTCCACCTCCTCCAAGAACTACTCCATACAACCTCGTTTCAGTCACCTCAGACAATTAGTATGTCTTCTGGTTTTCTTTGTGTCTTTTTGTCTATTGGAGCCTATGGCCCTCTCTTTTGTGGACACTATTATTGCCATCTTTTTTGTATTTTTTGCTATGTTCTGCACATTATGGTCAACAAACCGGGTAAGGGTAAGACCACATGCTTTTTGAAGTATCGGATGTATATCGTTTTCGCTAAATGAATAGAATGTTGACTTATAAAAACAGAAAAAAGATGAGAATTATAAACTCTACCTCTATTAATATAAAATTATATTTGTAAATAATTATGTAATTAGAATTTATAAATAATAAATAAATAAAAATAAATGACAAAGTATTCATAAACACCTATTTCAAACAATTTGACATATTTGTATAAATGACCTACAATTACATTGTTTTTTAAAGGACATGAATAAATTTAATAAAAATAGTTTATATTAGTATTTATTTATTTTTTTACATTACACTAGAAAAATGATATGGAAGACTTTTCATTTTAATTGAATTGCAATAGTATCAAAAAAATTCATGCAAATTCATTTTATATTATTTAATAAATAGATTTTTTCATTTTAATTCAATTGCAATAGTTTTAAAAAAAGATGCCAACGCAAATTTATTTTATATTATTTAATTGAATGAAAAAAAAATTCAATTAAGTTGTAAACTCAAAGTGATTTTTCTAGTTACTATATATGTTTTTATGCTTGGTTGTGGCTTTAATATGCTATTTTTAAAGTATTATTTCATTGTCCTTTTAACTAATAATGGTGATTAGGTATAGTTGACTATAATTAACTAGGTATATAAATATGTCTAATATCATTTAAAAAAAAATATGTTCATGCAAGTTGATTTTAAATTATTTAATTAAATAATTATTTTTTTTACTTATATTGTAAATTCCAAATAATTTTCCTAATTACTATATATGTTTTTATGCTTAAGTGTTTCTTTAATATATTATTTTTACTGTATTACTTCCGTATCTCTTTAACTAGTATTGATAGTTCACCATAATTGACTATAACATAGCCAACGTATTGATCGAACGAGACAGGGGGCTGGCCTGGGAGACTAGTTATTTTGTCTGCGGCCTGGTCACTTCTGGACACATGCGGCACCGAAAGTAGCAAAATCGTCAGCATCCATAACGAGGTCCACATCGCTATTTGATCAGAATTGGGTACTGGGGCTCACAGACAGAAGCGATTCCTCACCCCGTTCTGAATATTATTTACACCGTTTTGTGCTACTCTGGTATTTTGTGGAGAGTCAAGCTGTCTAGAATGTGTTGATAAGTGATGGTGGGTGACAATTTCGTTTTAAAATATTATTTATTTTTAAAATTAGTATAGTTAATTTAAATATTATTTATTTTTAAATTAGTATATGTTAATTTTAAATTATGATAGGAATACTATTAGAATACTGTGTATATAGATTAGAATACTATGTCTCTTGTCATGGTGTACAACGCACTCACTTATAGAGTTTCTGAAACACCATATATAGAGAGGCAAGTTTCTATGCTTAAAAATTTCAAGTTTCCTTTTCCCTTACCTTTGACTATTGGAAAAAATCTAAATTGCAAAGCTTTCTTCTTTCATTTGACTCCAAGTATGGCAATCCTGTGAACGATCGTGCTCAAGGCTTTATTTCCGCTTCTCTTCTAATGTTGACAACATTTTACGGGCTTTCACCTTTCAGGAAATCTTATTTCCTCGTCATCAAGGAAGTTGCCTTGATAGCGAATGCCATCACTTTGTTTCTCATTGGCTCTAGAGTGATCTAACCATCACTCCAAATCGTTAAACTTGACCTTCTTGCTTCCAAAAATACATTATGTCAATGCTACCGCATTTCCCTCTCTGACGGTACCTCTCAACACATAACCTTTCTTTTGTTTGCTTACAAAGGGCATGTCGTCTCTGGTGCCCTCTTGTTGGGCTCGATTATCATTGTCAAAGAAGTTAGCTACACCTTTTTTCAAAAGTATGCATATGTTCACTCTTCACCATATTCTTGGTGTTTTTTTGTTCCTTCCCTCTCTTTGCCACTGTCACTCCGACTAATGTCGCATTTCTTTTCTATTTCTTTCCTTCTTTTCAGGACTCTGCAAATTATTGAACCGCAAGTTCTTGAATGTCATGCAACTTTGATTGGGGACCCAGACCTTCTTCAAATTGTACGAATGTTGACATACCAACCTAGCTCTTCAAAATCACACGTCCCTGCTTCATCTATTGTTGCTTCAACACAATATTATGCATCATCATCAACTCAATTGTCCTCCACTCTACCTGCTTCCATTCCATTCATGGCATTAAGACCCTATCATAAACAATGGTTAATCCAGGGTAGGGTACATGGAAAAACATCTTTTCGCTCCTACAACAATGCTCAAGGCTCTGGAAAGGTCTTTGGATTTGACGTTGTTGATTTTTCCAATGATACAATCCATCTCTCTACCTTTTGTGATCTGGCAGATTCCTTGCATGACCTTGTCCAAATTGGGAATCTTTACATGGTTTGAAGTGGCACTGTGAAACCAACAAACATAAATTACAAAAATCTGGATAGAAAATGGGAGGTCTCCCTCTCTGCAACTTCTACTGTTGCACCTTCATTAGATGATGTTCTGACAATCCCTTTCCACTGTTTCCATTTTAAATCTATAAATGAAAGCAAATCTGCAAACCTCGGCCCAATTGTCAACATCATTGGGATTGTCAAGTCCACTTCTCCAACTTCCACCATTCGTCGAAGAGATGGCTCTAAAACACCTAGGAAAACACTTAGCTTGGAAGATATGTTTGGCTATAGCATCGACATCACCTTATGGGGGGAGAATTGCCACCCTTGGGAAAGGAACTTGTTGAACTTGCCTCTTCTAGTGCTTCGATCATGCTTGCAATAAAAAGGGGCCGCATAGCCGAATTTAATGGAAGGATTGTTAGGACTATCTCGACCACCAGGCTCATGCTAGATCCTGTCATCCCATAGACTGAACAACTCCAATCATGGTATCATCAAAGAGGCCTCTTGGCCTCTTCACCATTGTTAAGTAGAAAATTCTTGGGGCCTTCCAAAAGGGTCCACCCACAATGTACAATTGTTGACCTCATAGACTCACATCTCACTGAAAAACCAACATGGTTCTTTTTTCGTGGAACCATCACCTCAAGTGACATGAAATATTACTTCCTTGCATTCTCTCTCTCATCTAATGGCATGCAATGCATGAAAAAATTTGGTAACCACTCAAATGGAATGTGGCACTGCACAAAATGTGGTAAGGCCTTCCTGGAGTGTGACTATTGATATGTGTTGAAATTTTAAATGCGTGAGCACATAGGCTTACCGGAAAGTGTCATCGCATTTGATAATGTTGCAACTAAATTAAAGGGTGTCCAAGAAAAAGACCTGTTCATACTCTCCAGTGCTCCTTGTGTTATCCATGACCTTTGTACAAGGGTTTCATGTTTTCGTTTCCTCTTCACACTACCTGTGAAAATAGATATCTTCAATGGTGTGGATCGTTTGAATTTTGTGCTAATAAATTTAGAGGTAATAACCTATAGCTCTGAATGTTCCGTTCTCGTCCAAGAAATCCAAAAAATGTCTACTACTTCAGTTGTTCGGTGTCTTTGAAAGTTTATTTCGTTTCCCAATGCCACCATGAAGTGTAAACAATAAATTCTATATGCTTTTTCATTCATTGTTAATTCGTCCCTTGTCGACTCCCTTCTTTTTGTTCACTTCATCATTGTACTTCTCTTCTTTATGTATATACACCTATGATACATGTTGCAGCTTCCACCTTTGCATAATTTTCCATATTTTACTTTTACATATAGTATAATATATCTTTTTTTCCTTATTCCTTCTTAAAAGAATAGAATATTTACCTCCTTTTATATTCTTCTTTGTGCACCTAAATAAAAACACTCTCTTCTTACAAAGGGTTGTCGTTTGCTTGCCTTAAATCTACTTGGTAAATGAATGATACATATTTATCAACCACCACAAAAATACTTCACCCAAATAAGATTGATTCTAATCTCATTCTATGCTCCAAAGATAGCTTTGACAAATTTCTAACAACAAAATTTGAATTGCGCAGCATTAGTACACAATATCAAAGAAACATAAACTCTATTATAAAAAGGTTTCTTCGCCCACTAAACTTTAGCTACTTTTTCAAAAGACATGTCTACTTTATAAGCTAGAAGGAGCTATTTCAAAAATATACCCACTAATGATGTTCTTGTTTTTGGGGGTTATGTACTCTATTTTTACGCTTAAGACAACTCTTTCTCATCTCTTATATTCACTTGAACTTGTGTCCCCATGTTTGTATCAGGATGGACATGCCAACATCTTTTGCAAACCCCTCAAGGAATGCTCGGAATAGACTCGCTTATAAACATAATAAATATGCCTCCAACAAATAAATATGCATCAAATATAACGCTAATTTAAGCACACAAACCTTTCTAGCTATACCCCTGTCTAATGTTTATCTTCCCCAACATCTTGAAACTTCACTTGCAAACCCATCTCCTTCAACATTCACCCTCTAATTGTACCTACCTTCAACTTCCTCCATTCACTACCACTTCCTGCCCATATACATCACACACCCCACCATCAACTCATCCTCCTTGATCCTCCCATCCCCATATTTTGGTCAACCCTCCCCTTAACCATGCACACCACCGATTTTGTGAAAGGATAGATGAGCTCTCTCCTTTGCATATCTGCACCATATGCACAGAATCATACCCGAATATGAAAATAAAATTCTTACATGGAAACCTCTATTGCTCCTGCAGTGAAACTACAAAATCCACCCACCATTGAATCTCCCTTGCAAACAACATGGACCTTGGCGACCAATTATTTGTTTTTATTGCTATAACAAAAATAGAAGAAATGCTTATATCACATGTTAGCCCACTATTGCAAGTTACCCAGCCCAATCTTGCAAGTCACCCATGCATAAGTTGGATAGTAGAAATACATTGGCCATATTATTTGTTTCTCGCAAGACATCACTACAATCGCCAACATTTTACCACACTTGGTTTCTAAATTACACACTTTCGTTGTTACTAGACATGGCTCTGACCACAAAACATATTATTTCATTGTTAGTGGCACACCTATTCTTGCATCTTTAGAGTATAAACTAGCCCATGATCCCTACTACAAGGATGTTCAGTTGGACCAAGCTACAATATCTGCCTTGCCGACTCATCCTACTGATATGTCTTCTCTCGTCTGCTGCATACCCCCCTCCTCTCCTGAACCACGACTTTACTTCCCTACTTTAGATGATAACATTCCTGCACACCCCACTCCAACAAACCTCCAACCATCCTCTTGTGTGTCATGGCTCACTAATTCCCATACTAAGCTTGAAGAAATACACAACTACCTATAGTATCTCCACCCTAATTCCACTACTTCACTTTCCTGGCCCTCTATTTTCCCCTCCGCTATCAATAAATATACCACATAAGGCCTCTTTTTTATGGTGTTCCCCACGCTAATTCCCACAGTGGATGCCATGATTGGTCAACCATGTCTTGGAAAAGTTGTGCAAGAATATGTTATTCATGTCATATGCTACTATGATAAATGTTTTTTCCAGCATCCAAGGTTCCCATATTATTTGTACAACTTCCTCCATTCACTACCACTTCTTGCCCAGATACATCGCACACCCAACCATCAACTCATCCTCCTTGACCCTCCCATCCCCATATTTTGGTCAACCATGCACACCACTGATTTCGTGGAAGGATAGATGAGCTCTCTCCCTTGCATATCTACACCATATGCAAAGAATCATACCCGAATATGGAAATAAAATTCTTACATGGCTACCTCTATTGCTCCCGTTGTAAAACTACAAAATCCACCCACCATTGAATCTCCCTTGCGAACAACATGGACCCTGGTGACCAACTGTCTGTCCTTGCTACTCTAACACAAATAGAAGAAATGCTCATATCACATGTCAACCCAATCTTGCAAGTCAACCAACCCAGTCTTACAAGTCACCCATGCATGATGTCGACAGTAGAAATACATTGGCCATATTATTTGTTTCCCGCAAGACATCACTGCCATTGCCAATATTTTACCATGCTTGGTTTTTGAATTGGACATCATCGTTGTTACTGGACATGGCTCTGACCAAAAAACATATTATTTCATTATTAGCGGCACACATATTCTTTGATCTTTACAGTACAAACTAGCCCATGATCCCTAATAAAAGGATGTCCAACTGGGCCAAGCTACAATATTTGCCTTGCCAACTCATCCTACCGATATGTCTTCTCTCGTCCATCGCATATCCCCCTCCTCTCCTGAACCATGACTTGACTTCCCTACTTTAGATGATAACATTCCTGCACACCCCACTCCAACAAATCTCTAGCCATAGTCTTTTCTATCAAAACTCCCTAATTCCCATACTAAGCTTGAAGAAATACGCAACTACTTTCAATCTCCCCATCCTAATTACACTACTTCACTTTCTTGCTCCTTTGTTTCCCCCTCCACTATCGATAAATATACCACAGAAGGCCTCTTTTCTATGGAATTATCCATGCTCTTCCCCATAGGGGATGCCATTATTGGTCAACAACATCTTAGAAAAGTTGAAATGCAAGAATATGGTGTTCACCTCATATGCTACTATGATAATAATTTTTCCAAGCATCCAAGGTTATAGTATTACTTGTACAATCTTATGTTGCGGAATCGTAGTCAAGAAATTGTTGTTGTTTTTGTGAAGAGAAACCTTGAATAGGGATTTCCAATTACTGCTGCAATCCTTCATGCACGCCTCCATGCCATGCATGATTCCATGCTTCCTGACCAGATTATGTGATTCAGATCAGGCCTTAGAGGGGCACTCTCGTTTTGGAACAAACGTAGAGGTGAAGTCACTATTATGATCATACAAATAGGTAGCCCTACTTTATTCTTCACCCTAAGTGTAGCTAACACCAAATGGCATGGCATGCACATGGTCATGCCTAGAATCACCCCCCCCAAGATTCATCCAAACTATCTAGATGGAAATTCAAGAATATAATCAATAATCCAAATCTTGCAACGCAATACATTCATTATCAATTCACAATCTCGCTCAAAGAGGTCTTGAAAAAAGGTTTACATGCAAAGGACTTCTGGTGCAACTTTTTTCCCTTACCATCCTTCTCCTCTTTCTTTCTTTGCCTGGATGTACAGTCGTCTCACAAAATTTCATTTTTCATCTTTCTAGGTATGAGTGGCAACATAGGGGCTTTTCACACATACATGGTTTCCTTTGGCTGGAAAACGCACCTAATATGGACAATCTCGATTGGGATGAACAAGTTGCAATGGATAGAGCCAGATCCTTTTTTGATGAACACATTTCTTCTTGGAACCCTCACCCTCCTGAACAACATGGACCTTATGTACACATCTCTAGAGAGAATGACCCATGCATCCTCCCATCACCATTGATATTTGCATCCCCTCACCTTCAAGAGTACGATAATCTTCTTAATTGCATTCAACAGCATACAAAATTCCACCCCTCTATGGATTTCCATGGGATTTGAATCCCACCTCTTCTTTGATCATTGATGAAAGTAGACAAAATAAATATGTCCCCGCTCATAATGATGACAAGTTAAATGTACACAGCTCTGACATGTTGTACATATGGAGAGAAAATGTCGATTAGCAACCAATTTTGTCTCCACATGTTTTTCTCTACTACATCATGAAATATGCATCAAAACTAGAAAAAAAATCAGAAAGTTATCGAAAAATGTTGTCACGTGTTTCCCAGGCTATCCACCCTGAAACACCTGTTGTTAACGTGTCCGAAAAAGTTTAACAGAAACAATTGCTGATAGGGACATCAGTGCATAGGAAACATGCCACATGCTACAAAAATTTCCCCTTTCACTTTGTATCAGCTCATTTGTTTCTCTCAATGTTACTCAAAATGTTTCTCGACGTGTTTCTCATGGTCTTGGTCCCCCCTTCCCAACACTGCCCTTCATTGTAGCATACATGAATAGACCTGCTTCGCTTGAAACATGAACTCTTCTTGAAGATGCACATTCTTGGTCCTTCTCTGCTCGCCAAAAACATAACCAATGGAAATAAATAAATCCTTGCAATATTTTTCATGTTCTCACTTCCTATTCCTCAATTCCTTCTCCTGTTGATGCATCCTACGCTTCTCTCTGCTGGAGTGAACTACTTCTATACTCCCCTTTCTTCACACTCCCATTAGACATAGGCTCCATTGATGAAGCAATCATTTCTCATTAGAAACAAAATAGATATGTGTATGTTCCATGGCATGTTCATCAAGCACCTAAAACCCCCCTTTCCCCTTGCTCTGATAACACCTTCACTAATGATATTTCAAATCCCCCTGAATCTATAGACTTTGATGAATGGTAATTATTTTCTTTGCTGCACTGTGGAAACAACATGGAAATTGATGACATCGACATGCTTGGACATCGCAACTTTGACTCTAACCACAATTAGGCCCATACTACCATCCCTCTCCCTTTACAAGAGACAGCCATACGTTTCATAGACTTTAGTCGCTCATCCATCCAAATCCATTCTAGCCTATCTCTAATTCCCCACTCGCTCACCTCACTATTGCCCACCCAAAAAATTGCTTTCACCATTGTCCTCACCCACTTTAGGTCCACTTCCTCCATTCCTCCACTTTGAATGCTCATCCAAGGTACTACTAGCATGAGGAATTCTCATTTAATTCATTTCCTAAAAGATACATTTCATGTTGAATCTATTCCCAATTCAAGTACATTGCTCCTACTCGCTCCAATAGGTGTTGCAGCGTTTAACATAAAGGTGCTTACAATTCATTATGCCTTCGCATTCCTTTAGTCTAAATGCATCCTCTTGAGGTCCAACCACTTCTGCATCTCCAAGAAAAACATTTTCACATCAAATACATTTTAACTAATGAAATGAGCTTTATTGGTCCTAAAATTCTTTCACACATAGATGATCGCTTAAGGGAGGTATTTCCTTCATATTAGAATGTGCCTTTCGGCAATTGGTCTATCATACTTGTTGGTGATCTTGGGAAACTACCTCCTATGAAGGGCATCCCCATGTATGTCAGAACATCACGCAGAAATTCCCTTTGGCACACCTTTCACACTGTCGTCACACTATGTACCATCTTTCATCAACAAGGGATGTACCCTCTTCAAATTGTGTTTCACCAATTGCTCATGAAGAAGATGAAAAGTTGGATGAAAAAGTTCTTATTTGCAATGGACTATAGGTTTTCCTCACATGTAACTTGTGGGTTGAAGTATGTCTTGTGAATGGATCACTTGGAAAGTAATTTCCATTTTCTATGCAGCCGGATCAAAACCCTATCAACCATGTCTTGCCAAATATGTGTCTATTTTATGAATCTCTTAGATTCCCAAATGTGCTTCATGGTTTGATGATGATACCTTTGGTTTTGTAGGACGATCTACGATGTTATCCCTCCTGAGATTGGGTGATACATTCTCCAATAGGTTCCTGGTGGGCAAGTCTTCCCTTTGTACTAGGAGGGAATCCTACCCAAGGTGGCATAGGCGCTCCTATGTCGCTTACCTACCACAGGTTTGGTGTGGACTGCTGAGAGGTTCCTACCTTGCCTGCTACACATCAACAATGCTAGACCCTATGCTGAGCCTACAAGTAGCTCCATGGAACTTGACGAAACCTTCGGGTGCCTCGACAACCATCCTAAGACGCTAATTATAGGTATCCAGTCTGCTGAGAAGGCTAAGTTGGTGGTCATTTAGGCAAATTTGCTGGCTCATCTGATCCCAAGGGAAAAATTTATGTAACATTAATCCAATGCTTTTCAGGCAACACAACAACTTCTAACTTGGAAAACAAAAGGCATGCAAGCGGATAAAGAACCTACTATCCAACAGGTCTTACATGTAATCTTCATATTAATAAAAGGGTCTCAGAACCCACTATCTTTCAAGTTTCATCCAACCTCTCATGGCTTGACCATGACATGTAATTGGTTCTATATCTTCCTTAATAAGTTATTAATCTTTGTTATCATGTGGTTTGTTATAGTATGTGGTTTGTTATGCTACCTAATCTTTGTTATGATGTGGTTTGTTATGTTGCCTAATCTTTTCTATCATGTGTTTTGTTATAGCATGTTATTTTTTTTGCCTCTAAAGCATCAAAATTCTATGTTTACCTTTACCAGTCCTTACACAAATCTTTTCCTTCAACGTTTACACACACACACACACACACACACACATAAATCATCCTCATAGCAACGTACCACCTATGCAAACACAATCAACATAATGCATTCCTTCAATCCAGAAATAGTAGTGGAATCGGAGGTTTACTGATTGCAAAATTCAAAATGAGACAACACAAAACATTTGCAATATGGGTACCTATGATGTGTAATGGATGCAATAACATAAACAAATAATTGTAATAACTATATTAGGTCCATAATATTTGAGGTTTTGATATCGTATATGATTGCAACATGCCACAGTTTGCAAATTTGCAGTATAATAAAGCTCTGATATGGTGCACGACAAATTACAATTAAACTTGTTTTAATATCAATATCACATCCATATTGTTGGCCATTTGATATCATGGCACATAATGAAAGTTCTGATAAATGTATGTGATCTTAGATTAAATCCAATCTTATAATTATACCATGTTTGCAAGTGAATCGACGATCGATGATTTGATATTGGAGGTTTCATTCAAAAGTATCGATATCCAGGTAGGCATGAAATTCTTATTAATAAACATTAATACACCATATCAGGTCTAGATATCGAATATTGGACCAAATCTGAGGTCGGAGTTTATTGCATATCATAACAGACGCCTTGAAAAATATCTGTAGGATATGGATATTGGAGGAAGTTCTCTATCGCAAGTCAAAGATCGCATTGTTTCAAGTGCTAACATATAAAAAAAACATTGAATCATCAACTACACATATATGATATCGTGTTCACCTGTATAATTAACAGTTTTCAATTAAAACACATCAATAGTGATACTGATCTAATCGCATGCAATAACATATATGACAAACTTGAATTAAAAAAAAATTCAAATAAAACAGTACTTCAGCTCAAAAACATAGCATCAACGTAAAGATAATAGTACCCAATACACATTCACTCTGACCATAAGTGAAATGAGTATGGTTCTTCTTTCTATTAAGATTTGTTTACAACTACAGTAGTAGGAACCAAAATACTTCTCGCAAAATTTCAGAACCCCTTTTCTTCATAATAGTGAAGGGGATTTAAAGTTTAAAATCAAAACTCAAATATAGAAAAGTCCATAAAATGTTGTGATGGTCCAAACAAACCACGCTTAAAATAAAAATATAGACTAATATTATAGTCATGTTACAACAAGTTCATCAAGACTTGGACGAATATTGATATTCCAATTGTTGCTACAATTCACATATATCTGTCATCGAATTCAATTCAGGTGGATGTTCAGGCCTAATGTGCATTTGTATAGTGAATAACGCATCGTTGGGTGCTAGAAGCACCTAGTTGGTTGTATTTAGAAAACACCTTAGAATCAGCCATTGCCCGTGTGGTTTGACTAGGAAATGCCAATGACATTCGAAGTCAATCTTTGATAGAGCTTTTATCCGCTCAGCCTTCTTCATTGATGTTCTTGCCAAGATTTTGTCAGTATTTTAACATCGGGAAACGTATCTTCTGGGCACTTTGAGATTAAATTTTCATGCAACAGGCTATTGTTGATTGATTCAATCATGTTGCTAGATATGTCCCTAGCACTATAGATGTCCATCTCCACATTTTTAAGCCTTATCTCCCATTCTTGGAAGACAATCGTTTTCTGAGATTCTTCTATTTTCGGTAGATTTACTAATCTGCCCTCAGAATTGTTCTTCCATTCAATGAAATCGGAGATTTTCTCTTCAACTTCCTTTCTATATGTCTTCAAATCAGATATTTGTTCATAAGTGCATCAATTGATTGGCACATCTCTTCGATAATGGCTAGCTTTTGGAAAAATAGAACCTGTTGATGAGAAAGCAAGTTATTCAGCTCCCCTGCTTCTTTCATGAATTATGTCTTCTCAAGCTTAGCCTTCGGGTTCTCAATCCTACACTTTAGCTCCTATATATGGGCATCCCGGTTCTTCATCTCAGATTCATATTTAATCTTCATCCCACCGAAATTGGTTTGTAATTTTGCAACTTGAGCTTTCCATTGTTAGATGATTCCTTGTTTTTCATTTTCTAAATTTTATTCAAGGTTCCTTATTCTATCATATTTCTCCCTTAGGAGTTGTTGCACTTATGTGGCTTTGTCAATTGCTTCACTAGCATAGGCTCCTGCATATTTTGATAGTCACCCAAGATCTTCAATAGGGGTCACTTTGGCTTCTTTCCATAGTACTTGAAAGGAGGTATCTGTAGGCACCAAAGCCTACCTTTCTTAGTCCTTCTCCTCTTTCTCTATCCACTGACTACTGCTCTTTGTTTGGAACTATAAAATACATCCAGAGGAGGAACATCCTCAATATTGAGAATGACCTCAGAGGTCGGAAAAACTGGGATGATTTTCCAGATCATCAGTGTCCATAGTTTCTTTAGAAGACTGAACGATGAACGAGGTCTTCTCAGTGATTACAAGAATCTGAGAAATTTGTGTCTGCGACAAAGTTTGTTGTTTTTTAAGGTCAGTCTCTTTAAGAAACTGATCCCAAATCACATCCAGACTTTCTTATGTCGTTACCTTCTCTTCCTTTGATTCACTACCTGTCGATGTTTCAATTACATCAAATCCATCTTGACTCTAAGATGTGCTTATTCTTGTGTCTTCTTCCCTGTTATTGTGATTTAGATTTGGAATTTCACTGGGCAAATGGAAAATCCTTTTAACCATGTATTGATGAAATTGCACTAATTCCTCAGCGATGAGCTGTGTTAATGCTTCTTTTTCAACCTCTTCATAATTTGAGGTCGATTGAAAGAAATCATGAAATTTATCAAGCTTGTTTGTAAACTACTTGATCTTTTCTTGTGTTGTAATATTGTTTGCAATATCATTCGGATCATACTACCAATTTGGAATGGTTGGAAAGTTCATCAGTTGGATTTCCTCCATCTCCTTAGTAGCATGTTTGAAATTCTCTAAAGAATAAAATCCACAACAAAACAAAAAAACATGCCATGTTGTCTTCCTTCTTTCTTTCATGACCTTAGACAGGTCATTTCCCCTACTTTGGTAGTCTATTTCCTAAGCTAGGAGCTTATTAGGGACATACAGGGGCAACAAATGAGGTTGTGCAAGGCTGCCATAACTCAAACATAGGTAAATGATTCCTCCAGAAACCATCTTCCAACTGATAAGAGTTTAGTGTTGCCTTCAGCAAAGATTCTAGGGCACTTATCATTGAAAACAAACTAGTAAAATGGAAGGACGACTCCATGGCTAATCTTGCAAAAATCGGGTCGGTATTTTGACTCCCAAAGAACATTATGGTAAATGTGAATAGGAAAAGGGTCTTCAATAGTCCATTCTCATCCCATGGATGGAAAATCTGAAGTGAAAAAAATACAATCCGTAATGTAGGCACTGATGTGGAATGGGAGAACATCAGTTTCAGAAAAAAATACGCTTCTTCCTATATTCCTTTCACTTCATTCCCCATAGAGAATGGTTCTGTGAGTATGAGAAATATGATGGTGGTGATGTCTTCTTGGGGGATGACAGGAAGGCTAGAATCCTTGGTAATGGAAAATTCAAGTTGAAGTTACAAGGTGGAAGGATTAGAACACTTCTGGATGTTTTGCATATTCATACATTAGCCAAAAATCTGATTTCTGTAAGCAAGCTCGATGATCGAGGTGTAAAAACAATGTTCAAGAAAGGTACCTGCAAGATGGTTTGGGAAGCATGAGCAGTTTGGATTGGAACTCTATACAAGCTGCAAGGTAGCATTGTTATTGATGGGTGCAACAGTTCTGTGGTTCCTGAAAGTGGAGCAGAAAATCTAGTGGTCTGTAGAGAAACGACCATGCTATGGCATCAAAGGCTTGGACATATTGGAGAGAAGGGCCTTCGAATACTTCTTGGTAAAGGTATGGTAGAAGGTATGACTAATAGCTCTCTATATTTTGATTTCTATAAAAACTATGTATATGGGAAGCAGAATCGGTTGAGTTTCCCCTCTAGTGCTAAGAGGGTGAAACAGATATTAGAGCTTGTGCACAATGATGTGTTTGGACTTATGAAGGTTCAGTCACTAGGTAAGTCTGTGTACTATGTATCATTTATAGATGACTTCTCAAGGAATACATGGGTAAATTTTATCAAGAAGAAATCCGAATCCTTTTATAGATTTAAATAATTTAAGGCTCTAGTGGAAAACTAGACAAAGAAGAAGATAAAGGTGTTGAGGACATATAATAGTGGAGAGTTTTGCAAGAAGGAATTTGAAGAATTCTGTAAGAAGTGTGGTATAGCACGACAGAAGACTACTCCACACACACACTTGAGAAAAATGGAGTTGTAGAAATAATGATCAAGACATTGATGGAAAGGGAAAGAAGCATACTCAGTGGTGTTAGGTTAGGATAGGAATTATGGGTAGAGGCAGTGGAGAGAGCATGTTACCTGGTCAACAGATCACCTTCATCAGCATTGGAGGATAAGACTACACAAGAGGTATGGACTGGTAAGAAACCCTCTCTTTCACATATGAGGGTATTTGGATGTGATGCATATGTACATGTTCCAAAGGATAAAAGAACCAAGTTGGATAGTAAATATTAAAAGTGCATCTTTATTGGGTATAAGGATGGTTTAAAGGATTATAAGCTTTGGAACCCAGTAAAAAGGAAGGTTGTGTACAACTGAGATGTGGTGTTCAGAGAGGTGAAAGATGTTATTAAACATGAAGCCCCATCAAAGGAACCTGAAAAGATAGAGTTTGAGCTAAAGGACGAAGAATCAAACTCTACAGCAAAAGAGGAATCAGAAGATGAAGAGCCACAAACTCCGGGTGTGAGAAGATCAGTTCAAGAAAGAAGTCAAAAAGGTATATTCCATCTGCTTTCTATTCAAATTTTGATTTATCTATTATTGGTGATGATCCTAGAACTGTGAAGGAAGCAGTAGATTCAAAGGATAGAAAACTCTAGAAAGAAGTGATGGTTGATGAAATGACATCTTTGCACAAAAATGAGGCTTGGGATCTAATGGAGTTACTGCCTCGAAGGAAACCCATTGGCAGCAATTGGGTGTTCAAGAAGAAGACAAATGCAGAAGGAAAGGTGGAGAAATACAAAGCTCGGTTGGTAGCAAAAGGTTATTCCCAGGTGTCGAGAATTGATTTTGGTGATATTTTTTCTCCTGTTTCCAAGATAGCTTCTACTAGATTACTTTTATCTATTGTTGTTGCTTTTGATTTTGAGGTAGAATAGATGGATGTGAAGATAACATTTCTTCATGGGGATCTAGAAGAAGAGATCTACATGAAGCAACCTAAAGGCTTTGCGGTGAAGGGTAATAAAGAACTGGTACGAAAGTTAAAAAATCTTTGTATGGGTTAAAACAATGACCAAGGATGTGGCATCAGAAATTTGATACATTTATACACACACTTGGCTTCACCAGAAGAAAAGCATATCATTGTGTATATTTTAAATTAATTGGTAACTGTGTTATTTATCTGGTCTTGTATGTGGATGATAAGTTTCTGGTTGGAAATGACAAAGAAATTATCGAGGATTTGAAGACCCAATTGTCCTCCAAATTCGACATGAAAGATCTTGGTGCTGCAAACTATATTTTGGGCATGGAAATTAAAAGGGATCAAGCAAAGAGGAAGCTCTGGTTAAACCAAAGGAAGTATATTGAGACAATACTGTAGAGGTTTAATATAAAGGATAATAAACCGGTGAAGGTTCCTAATCCTGTAGGTGTAAAGTTATTTGTTGAATAGTGTCCCAAGACACAAGAAGAGGAAGAGGACATATGTTGTGTTCCATATGCAAGTGCATTCGGTAGCCTGATGTATAGGATGGTTTGTACTAGACCAAACATTTCACATGCAGTGGGAGTATTAAGTAGGTTTATGTCAAAACCAACGAAGGAGCATGGGACAATAGTGAAGCGGGTTTTCAAGTATTTGCGTAGCACTAGTGATTATGGTTTGTGCTACCAAGGAAGACCAGGATTGGACATAGTTTTGGATATCTGTGGCTTTATTGATGCATACTGTGCTAGAGATATAGATCATAGAAGTTCTACAAGTGGGTATGTGTTTAACCTATTTGGAGGTGCAACCAGTTGGATGAGTAAGAAATAATTTGTAGTGGCACTATCAACTACAGAGGCAAAATACATGGCAACCACTCATGCAAGCAAGGAAGTAGTTTGGTTGCAGAGATTGTGTTCAAGTATGGGGTTAGTACATGGAGCTATAAGGATAGACTATGACAGCCAAAGTTCATGGCAAAGAACCCTTCTTACCATTCAAAGACAAATCACGCTAATGTTTAGTATCACTCTGTGAGGGATATGATAGAAGACAAAAAGATGTTGCTGGTAAAGGTGGACACTTTGAATAATATTGCAGATGCATTGAAAAAATTTGTGAGCTCTGAGAAGTTCTCTTGGCATAGAGAAACAATGGGTGTTGGAGGGCTAGATAAATGACTAAGATCTCTTGTGTCCCCTTGAGGAAAGAAAACAACAAGTGGGACACTGTTGGGTTGTGTTATATTCTTTCCACGACTAGGCCCCCTAGTGAAACGAGGGGTTAAAGGGGGGTAGAGCCCCCCTTTCATTTTGCTGATGTGCAGTGGGGGGCTCACAAGGGGTGCGGAAACCCCCCTATATGGGGGTTTGAGAAGGGTAGATAGCCCCCCTCTACAGCGTCCGAGGCAGCGCCCCGGGGAAATTGTTTTTGGGACCCATGATTTTCACACATGGTTTTGGGCACGATGGTTTTTAGTCCATGGTATTGGATGCTTCAGCATGTATATATATGTATTACAAAATTGAAAGGAACATAATGAAAAACTATCTGGTAGTCCTGGTTTTGGGATCTAAGGGAAAATCTTTGTGTATATTTGTTTTGTGTTATGCTCTTGCCTTTGTTTATTTTCCTTTTTTAGAATTTGTATGCAGGCAATTTCTGTGTGGGGTTCAAACCTATAGGACCAAAATGTACTCAGTAACCTGTTGTCCTGATCTGAGTTGATAGACTGTGGGATCCCAAAGTGTACCCACACAGGTTCAAAGAAGAGTTTAGCAGTGGCTTCTATTGTGATATTCTTCTTGCAAACCACCATAATGGCCATATTTGAGAACCTATCGATGGCCACAAAAACACAGTCGTTTCCATGCTTAGTAGAAGGAAGGCCCGACATGTAATCCATGGAGATGGATTACCAAGTTCGACTAGGGGTAGGCAATAGAGTATAGAGTCCTGATGGTCTATTTTGCAATGGCACAAGCAGTGCAGGATATAATGTACTTCCTGACATCCTGTCAAAGATTTAGCCAATAGAAACACTTTTTCAGTACTCCCATCGTTTTCTCGACCCAAAAATGCCCAACGACTAGATTGTACTGAGCTTCCCAAATCATCTTGGCTTGCTCACTTGAAGGAACACAAACGTGTCACAGGTGGCATAGCAAGGCATCCTGGAGGTGAAAATCTAGAACTTGCTGACCTCCAAGAGCGTCTGGTATGTGTGGTCGAATTCTGGGTCACTTTTGTAAAGAAGTGGCCAATCGGAAGTCTCGTGCCCACAAGAGTTTAGCATGGTAGTTAACTCCATGATCGGTGGTCGGCTAAGGTAGTCTACAAAATTATTGGTGTTGCCCTTCTTGTACTTAATATTAAAATGGAATTGTTGCATGTATGTTGACAACTTCTGATGACGATCATTCTACAACTTCCTTTACATCTGTATGAATTGCAGGGGTTGGTGGTCTGTGTGGATGACTGTTTCCTTCCCCAAAATGTAATGCTTCCATTGTCGGTAGGCCTGCACAATGAAATACATATCTTTGTCATAAGTGGGATACTTCTAGACTGTGTCTGAAAGTGTCTCACTATGATATGCCACGGGATGCCCCTGTTGAGTAAGGACTGCCCCAATAGCATTGTCATAGGCATTTATCTCGATCTCAAATGGTTGTTATAAGTCTAGTAAAGTGAGCACTGGTGCATAAAAGAGGCGATGTTTCAACTCTGCGAATGCCTTCTGTTGAGATTCAGGCCAAAATAATTTTTCTTTCACTCCTCCCTTGGTGACTTGACTCAAGGGCCAAGTGATATGAGAGAATCCCAACACGAACCTGCGGTAGAAATTGGCAAGACCCAGAAATTTGTGGAGCTCTATCAGAGTGACTGGGGCTGACCAATCCTGAATGACTTGGATCTTCGCTGGATCCACATGCACCCCCCGTTCATCAGTAATGTATCCCAGATACTGAACCTGGGTCATGCCAAAAGTGTATTTCTCCAAATTGGCACACAGCTTGTGTTTCCACAGTGTTTGGAGAACCTGCCAGATGTGGTGGAGGTTCTCTTCCCAACTTTGGCTCAAGCTCAAAATGTCATCCAAGTATAACACTACAAATGATTTGGCGAATGGCCACAAACTGTCATCCATCAGCCTCATGAAGGTTGTAGGAGAATTCGTCAACCCAAAAGGCATAGCCAGGCTTTCAAAAAGGCCCTCCTTAGCTTTGAAGGTAGTCTTCCACATAACCAAGGCTTCGATTGGTACCTTGTGATATCCAGACTTCAAGTTAATCTTACTGAAATATTTCCCCCCTTGATTTGGTCTAGAAGTTCACCAATCCGTGGGATCAGGTACCTATTCTAGACAATGATCTTGTTTAGCACCTGATAATCAATACAAAGTCTCCAAGTCTCATCCTTCTTCTTTACCAACATGATCGGGCTCCGACAGGGCAATGAACTCAGCTGGATCTGACCTTTTTATAACAACTACTGAATCTACCTCTTGATTTTGTCATTCTCCAGAACGGATCACCAATAGATTGGTCCATTAGGGAACAACTCACCTATGGTCAGATCTATGGTGTGCTTGACCTTACAATGCAGAGGCACCCCTGCGGGGGTAGGTGAAGATGTCCTCGTACTCCTCTGCGACCGTGTCCATCTATTGTTATCTTGTAGAAGGGCCCTGCATGGAGATCGTGGCCACCGTCTTTTTCTTCCCCTGAGGGCGTATCATCAGGAAAACAAATTTCTCGGTTTTGGAAATGAGCTTACTGCATTGTTTTGCAGTAACCAAAGAGATGGTGGTAGGCGGTGCTACCTCTAGTATCATGTACAACTTATTTCCCAAAGTAACAATAACAACATGAGGCCTTGAATCATACACAACATATCACTTCCACTAGTATGGTTTGCCTAATAATACATCACAAACTTCAAGGGGAGCAACGTCACATAATACCTCATCCGTGAAGGGCTTGATGTTGTATGGAAGACAACACTGCTCGCTCACGCAAAGATCATGTCCTCGCTGAAGCTGCCCAATGGTGTACGGTTGTGGGTGTATTGTGGTTGGTAAGCCTAGCCGCTTCATGACCTTTGTCGAAAACAGGTTCTTTTCACTCCCACTGTCGACAGTGAACTATGGGGAGCAACCCTTTACCCACATCTGGGAGTGGAAGAGGTGCTCCTCCTCCTCTTGATCTTCAGGTTAAGCCTTCTAGAGATTCGTGGTGGCAACAACGGAATTGGGCTCCGCATCAATAATCTGCTTCCTTTTGTCATTGTCCTTGTCAGGTTCTGACTCAAAGTCGGAACATGGATCTAATTCCGAAGCCTTCAGCTCGACCACCAGTGACTGTTTGGCTTGACACTCACTTGTGTTGTGAATGGAGCTCTTATGGAAATCGCACCACTTTCCTGTGTCCTTCTTCGGTTTCGTGGTGTTTTTCTTTGCTTGTGGCTTTCGTGGGATGCCCTAGCCGCCCCGCCTTGGCTTTATCCTTTGTTATGCGGTTTGGGGGTACCTTTCCCTTGCTTCAAATTCACAGATCCAAAGTCTTGCTTTTTCTATTTAAACTTCTGCTCGATCTTAACGGTGTATCGGTATGTCATGCCGAGCGAGGAGATGTCGAGGAACTCCATCTCATCCTGGATGTATCTATGCAAGAAGTCGTCATACTTGAGTACCAAATGTTTCTTAGAATCCTTGATACCTAACTTCGTGTGAGGGGTATGAAAAACACTGGCAAACTCTGACACATCTTGGTCCCTTCCCTACCGCAGCATTTTCCACTTTCTGTATTTATCCTCATAACTCCTGACAGGGTAGTCCTACTCCTTGAAATTCCAAGTGGGTGCGGCTGAAAAACATGAGGTTGTACTTTCATCCTTCTGCTCATAGTAGGTTTCGCACTAGTACTTGACGTGGGGGGCAACTTTGAGAAGAGAAAAAGTAATCATTTCTCAGCTGGAGAAATAGGGAACACAAAAATATCCTTCTAGTATATTTAACCATTTATCTACGGCGTCTGCATCTATTTGGCCCTAAAATATGGGAATGTCAAAGTTTACTTGTACCTTAAAAGGATTGGACCCTCCAAACTCACTGTTGGATGTGGATGCACCACCGGCGGGCAAATATTGAAGGAACTGAGCAAAGTTATCCATCATCATGTTCCTTTATTTCTCGAGGGCTTCCTCGAGAAATATTGTGATATGATCTCCTGCCCCCTCGTCTTTCTTTTCTTCTCCCATGGGTGGTCATTGGGGTTTGCGAGGCTGATCATGCAAAGGTTCAACCAGATCAAGCCCTAACTCCTTATATCCTGACCTCTTTGGGGACATGCAAAGAAAAATAAAGCAAGAGCAGACTGCTCTGATACCACTGATCCAGATTTAAACAAGAACGCAACAAATTACAGATATAACCATAAATACTAAGACGCATTATAAATAACACTTCATTTCATTAATATCAAATACTGAAATGTGCTTACAAATAGAATGGAAATAAGACTAGCTCAAACGATGGTAGCTTATCTCTAAGAAGAGATGTGGTGACTACATGCCTCTGAACTATGTTACAATGAGGCCCAAACACCTATTTATTATTGAGAAACAATGGAAAACCCTAAACATCCAAAAGCCTAACCTTAGGTGATGAAGCGCCAAACTATGGGCCCCATTTAGGTAAATTGGTACATCAACTTACTAGGGTCGTAACATTGGCACACGATCTGCATTTGACATGCACAATACCTTGTTAGAAAGATCTATCCGAGGAATAAAACTTTTTGCCCAAGATTTCCCAAACACACGTCGTTTGGGGCCTCAAAATGGCCCCAGAAGTTTAGGACCCAAAAAACTCCCAAAAGTAGTACTTTGTGCTACAAATAAGGAAATTGAAAAATTGAAAGAAACAATGGTGGGGGTCCAAGTGGAATAAATGGGTGGCCAGTAGTATCCACATGGATCATTATGCCTCCATGTGTCTCTCATCAATTTGATGTTCTAGTACCATGTTGTTCCACGATAAATTCGATGGATGTTTTGTCGAATGTTGTAGGTGATAATAACAACCACCTTAGTTGTCAATTCCTCTTGCTTGGACCCTTGAAACTGAGGTTCCTTAACTTCCTCTTCCTTTTTATGCCCCTCCTATGGTTGTTTCAGAGGTGTTGTTGTATGCTCTTCTTTTGATTCAACAACATACTTATCGTCTACAATTGGGTTCCCTATAGATATTTTTGCATGTGGCCTTTTAGGCATTTCTAGTTTATTAAGAGACATATCTTGTAGTGTGATATTAATTTCATCTATCGTGTCTTCATAAACTTCCTTTGAACAATAATATTAGCTATACAAACTCAATCCATCTAAGGATATCCAAGAATAAAAACCACATCATGTATATCTATCGCATAAAAAAATGAATGCAATGCATATTTATCCATGGAAAGCTTTAAATCTTTAAAAGAATGAGCATTTACACCATTAATTTATGTATTATGAATATTCAAAAATGAGCACTTACGCCACTAACTTATGTACTATGAATATTCTTAGCTACTATTGGCAATTTTTTAGGTTATTTAGCTCATGGGGTTTATAGAGAAAGTCACATTCACTGCTTGATTACTCCCATGAATTTGTAATATAGATTTGCCACATGAAAATAAACTCTCAATGCTTTCTTTATACGTTTTCTTCGCATGAAATTGTTTTTCTATAATTAGCTTTTTCTATTCTTCTTAAAGCATGGTCATCTTAAATTAATCCAATGCTTTCCATCATATGGCAACATCTTCTCTAAAAGTTATGTGTAATATAAATCTCCACCTCTTTCGATAATGATTTTTTGTTTTATAATAATTCTTTAATACTATGATCATTCTCTTTTTCAATGAAATAGTATTGCTTTCCATTATCAAAATAGAACTAAGGTTTGTAAAAAGGTCAATTATTCCATGAGGCTAGTTAAGGTAGCTAGATGAAAATATGCATAGTTGTGGCTAAACTTCTTTGATTCAGTGTTATGACCAAAATTGTGAAATTGCACACCTACTCTAGAACTAATGACATTATTTTGACTAAAATTTGATTTCTTCCTCTAAAGATAAATGATTTCCAAATCAAGATGTCATTTTTATAAAAATCCTGAAATAGTTGATTTTTAATTAATGATATCTCCACTTCTTGGACTTCATTTCAAATGATATTTATTTATAACTTATGTATTCTTTGCAGATAATTTCAAATTTCCAGTTGGTTTCTTGAAATTATGCTAGGAAGTTTCAAAAATTAATTTTGACTACTACTTTCTTTTTTTCCTTAAAATACTCTACAAAAGGAAAAACAGTATTATTTTTCCTTATCTCAAGAAATTGCTTTGATACCGATGGTTTATGTGCCTCAATGGATCTCAAAATGAAAGAAACCCTTAACATCTAAATGTGCTATTAATTAAAATTTGTATTTATTATTCACTAACAATTTGAATATAATGTGGATTCTTAGAAATTGATTTTTCAAATCATAAAAAATACTCTTTCTTGATGCCAATTTTTCTATTTAGACTACTGGAATATCTTGAAATTGAATGTAGTAGTTCAAGATTGGAGCACATAACCCCTGTAATCCCCCTCCCTTCAGCCGACATCCTTGGCAACCAACCATAGTTTCTTACAAATTGAGGCATGGTGTAACATAATGGATGGTATAAATGCTTTACAAAATAAAACAGAAACTACATATTTCAAGTTGCTTATTATTTTTAATAATGTCCCCAAAAATTTTCTTAAATGTAAATTTTAGTAAACTAATCTTTCATAAAAATTTCACTTTCTTGTCAACTCCACTATAACCATTATTTTATTAGCAAACATTTCATATATCATCCATTTATAAATACTTTATAAATAATTTTTAATTAACTAACTCATTAACTTTCACGATCACTTAACATACTTAAAAATACCAACTATCATTAAAACCACTCCTATACACCAACACATGCAACAACATGTTATCTCTCCAAAAGTAGTCTACACTAACAATTAAGTGAACACACCCACCAAAATCTTTTTTAATAAATTTATAATCATATATACAACTTATCATATTCAAACAATTCTCATATTATATGTAACAAAACAATGTACAATTTTTTTTTATATAAAATATAAATATTATTAAATCAAACACTGTAAAAATCTGTTAAGGCAAACATAATTAAATTTATTTCACTGGTTTGCCTTTTGTTTATGGTCACACATTGTTATTATACATACATTGGAATAGAGATGACTAAAGCATATTCTAGATGAACAGTTTATAATTACAACTTTTTCCAATCATTCTAACAATAATTTTAGATTTCTGATCAATAACAATATCACCCTTAGGAGGGTTTAATGAATGTTATCCTCATACCCCAATGATGGAAGGTTTCAACCACCCAATGTTATTAAAAAAAAAGCTGAAGCACCAAATTTTATTTAAAAAAGCTGGATCACACACCGTACAAACAGCAATTACTAGATGTGATAGAGTCAGCTGCTGATTGGGACTGTGCTTGGTAGGCTGTGACCACCCTTGGAGGGTTTAATGAATGTTATCCTCATACCCCCAATGGTGGAAGGTTTGAACCACCAAATGTTATTAAAAAAAAGCTGAACCACCGAATTTTATTTTTAAAAAAAGCTGTATCACACACCGTACAAACAGCAATTACGAGATGTGATAGAGTCAGCTGCTGAGTGGGACTGCGCTTGGTAGGCTATGACCCATTATGAATGATTGGAAAAGTTTTAACGCCCTTTTAGGTTGGAAAAGTGGAACAAAATGGCCAGCCCCTCTTACTGTTGCGAAGGTAAGCCCTTCATATCCTTCAGTCCATCCTCCAACCGTCTATTAATCAATTGCCAGAAACTAATTAGCAAAATCTTTGAAAGCGAGGAGAGCACTGACCATGTTAATATCTCCGTGAGAGTGGAGAGAGAGAAATGAGATTAGAATTTTGTTAAGAAAATGCCCACCTGATTGTCGACATACCATGGATACCATGGAATTGTAATGGGAAGACTCAGTTGATTGATTGACATCATTGTTCCAGTAAATGGAAGTACAGAGTCAACGTCGCCGCTGTACATGAAAGGACCAACAATTCCAATTAAGAAATCTACTCTCTGAATTTAAAAGTAAAGATGTAAACTGCATTTTCTTGAAAATTATGATACTGCCGTAAATCAATCCCTATTTAACTTGGATAATACATCCAGACATCTTGGATGAACTCATTGGTTTACATATTTCTTCCAACCCGACCTTTGAATTCTTTAAAAAATCGATTACATCTCCTACAGGAGAACAATTGGTTGGTTGGAAAATTCTGGATGGAAGAAATTTGTGAGTTTAACCGAGAATATATGGATTAGTTTGAGTATTAACCACTATTCAATATAGTAAGTCAATGTTTGATTGGGTCACTCTTTTTTTTTTTTTTTTTATCTTTGTTTATCTAATTAGGTTTATATAATCTTTGTTTATCAGATTAGGTTTGTATAAAAATAGTGTGATATTTAATAAACCAGATCAAAAACAATAAATCCTAAATATTAACTATCATGTGATTAATTTATTAATCTTTTCTATTTAATATTATACTAAAAAAAATATACCAATCACTAAATTACTAAATAATACATATAAATTAACATTAAAAAAATAATATACTAATCATTAATTTATTAAATGAATAATGGATTAATTTTACATTTTGGATGAACTCATTGACTTTGCATATTTCTTCCACCCCTACCTTCCAACTATTTAAAAAATCTATTATACCAGATAGCAATACAAATCTTGATGGAAGATATTTGTGTGTTTAATGGAGAATATCTAGATTTATTTATGAATATTAATCACTATTCAATATAGTAAGTCACAGTAAGTTAATGATTGAATGGTTTAGTGCCTTTTATAATTGTTTATTAAATTTGATTTAAAAATAGATTAATATTTAATAGACGAGATGACATGATTGAATGGTTTAGTGTCTTTTTTATTTTTGTTTGTTAAATTTGGTTTTAAAATAGATTAATATTTCATAGACAAGTTATGAGTATTAATCACTATTCAATATAGTAAGTCACAGTAAGTTAATGATTGAATGGTTCAGTGCCTTTTATAATTGTTTATTAAATTTGATTTAAAAATAGATTAATATTTAATAGACGAGATGACATGATTGAATGGTTTAGTGTCTTTTTATTTTTGTTTGTTAAATTTGGTTTTAAAATAGATTAATATTTCATAGACAAGATGAGAAGATAGCCAATGGCATATATTAATTATTATAAGTTAATGATTAGTTAATTTATTAATTTTAATCTATTCAATATTAGATTAATAAATATATTTTTATGTCTGTGGAGCCATTTGAGTTCATCAAAAATTACATTAGGTTTGATTTATAACTTGAAAAACAATTACATTAGGTTTGATTTATAACTTGAATATATGGATTTGTTTGAGTATTAATCACTATTCAATATTCAATATAGTAAGTCAATGTTTGATTGGGTCACCTTTTTTTTATCTTTGTTTATCTAATTAAGTTTATATAATCTTCCTTTATCAAATTAGGTTTGTATAAAAATAGTGTGATATTTAATAAACAAGATAAAAAACAATAAATCCTAAATATTAACTATCATGCGATTAGCTTATTAATCTTCTCTATTTAATATTACACTTAAAAAAATAATATACCAATCATTAAATTACTAAATAATACATATAAATCAACATTAAAAAATAATATACCACTCATTAATTTGTTAAATGAATGAGGGATTAATTTTACATTTTGGATGAACTCATTGACTTTGCATATTTCTTCCACCCTACCTTCCAACTATTTAAAAAAAGGATTATACCAAATAGCAATACAAATCTGGACGAAAGATATTTGTGTGTTTAATAGAGAATATCTGGATTTATTTACGAGTATTAATCACTATTCAATATAGTAAGTCAGAGTAAGTCAATGATTGAATGGTTCAGTGTCTTTTATAATTATTTATTAAATTTTATTTAAAAATAGATTAATATTTAATAGACAAGATGACATGATTAAATGGTTTAGTGTCTTTTTATTTTTGTTTGTTAAATTTGGTTTTAAAATAGATTAATATTTCATAGACAAGATGAGAAGATAGCCAATGGCATATATTAATTATTATAAGTTAATTATTAGTTAATTTATTAATTTTAATCTATTTAATATTAGATTAATAAATATATTTTTATGTCTGTGGAGCCATTTAAGTTCATCAAAAATTACATTATATTTGATTTATAACTTGAAAAACAATGATTCACTAACATTAAAATATCAAAATTACTAAGAATGAGATAATTTAACAATACACTCATCACCTTCTATTTAAAGACTAATAAACCTATTAAACTGATAATATGAAAAAATAATACATATATCATTAATTTACTGAATAATGCAAATAATTTTAACATAATAAATACCTGGAAACCCAAATCCTAAGACCTGCCGCAATAAGCTCTTTGTATATGGGAAGAACGGAGAAGTCTGAATCCGTCCAGGAATTGAAAACGCCGTTACTGCCATTCATGAAGGGAACTCAACGGTCATTTATATCGATTTGCTAAAGGATCAACCAATTCAACTCGACCAAAATGAAAAAGTAGATACCAGACTGTATTAAACACACCTGCAGCCAGTCCAACTGTAGGGAATATGCGTAGTATTAGCATGAAGTGCCGCCTGCACATCAGGGCGATTATAATATATCTCTGCATAGTTTTCAATGCAGGGATCGTAGCCATCCATCCTTCTCCGGAACTGTCAAAGAACCAGATAAGAGTCATATAATTTTAGACATCATTACTTAAATTCACAAGACCTAGACTATTAGTTTCATGACTTGTACCGATTTCGTCGATCTGGCGAAGCTCCCAGCCCCTAAGGGTTGCGAGCATACTGGGGCATAAATATCATAGGAATCTATGTTACCCGTTTCAGTACCGGCATCGTTAAGGTAATTATCACAGGCCGTAGAAAAATTCAGTTGCTTAAAATTGCAGTTGTTGATAATGTTATTATAAGTGGCATCCGATATCAAAGCATGAGACCACCAGTACTGAATACGGCCAGTGTTGTCATAGTAATCGTCCGTCAGTGGATTTCCCACCTAGTGCACAGTATAAAAGAAAATAAAAAATCAATAATAATTGCCTTTAAGTTAATCCGAGTCACCATACTCAATAAAAGTTTAAAATGCCGATACTCACCATAAAGCCCTTGAGATTTATGAAGGGATTAGAATTCCCTTTGTTGTATTCATAGACTTTCTTCGCTAGCTGCGGAACATAGTGCCCTGTGTTCACAATTAAATTTAGACGGCTTCAATTTATATGTTTGAAATTAAGATTTATAGATTTTCACTTTGTGTCCAGAGCAGTTGTCAAGGGTATATAGTTTTATCTATTTAGAATTAGATCACAAAATTTGTAGAGACCAAATCCCACAATTAACTATTAGACCACACTGTCAAGACTTACCAATTAGCATATATTACCCAGTTTCCAACTGTATATATACTAAACTACTGTATATATACTAACCTGCGTAGCTCTCCCCCCATATGTAAAATTCTCGATAGTTGTATTGAGGGAATCTCTGGAACCAGTTGATAAGAAAGGCCAACGAATCCTCAGCTACCATGTCCGACAAAGAGTGTCAGTATTATAATATTAACATGTGGGTAGCAATGAGATAAAATATTAATATTAATAATATTAATATTTAATTGTATGTAGTAGGTACCAGTGCGGTTGTCCCCATTATCCAACAAGTCGGTGGAGGTATTTGAGTATGAGAATCCCACTCCAACGGGAGATTCCAGAAAAAGTAAGTTTGCATCTGCGATCGTGATCATAAGCCGGAATAGTACTAAATTTCTCAGTAATCAATAAAGAGATTGGATATCTTAATTTATGCTAGGAGTCAACAATGATATGATTAAAACATCATGTTTTTGACATGGAATTGTGGAAAAAATAACTCACATTTGTTCCAAGAATAGTGATTTAAATACAGTGAAGAAGCGTTTTTATGAATCCGGAAAGGTCCTACTTCCTCCGAGGCTGCATATGCTATTGAAGAGCATCCTGGACCTGCAACTCATGCATTAAACAATTATCAACTTGATGTTACTGAACAACATCCTGGACCTGCAATCCCAGGCATTAAACAATAGTTAACTTTATAGTTGAGGAAGTTAATTTTTTCCCCGTCCAAATCAACCTCCATAAATGGTTGATTATCTATAATTAAATTAATGAAAGCTGAAACGTCCATTTTCTCAACCTCCTACAGAGAAACCTCCTCCAGAAATGGCTGATTATCTGTAATTACATTGATGAAAGCTGAAAACGTCATGTTTCTCAAATTAGACAGACAAAAGATTCATTTTAAGAATTCCTATTCAAGATTAGGATATTGGTTATAATTCTGAACAAGTTAGCCCGAAATCTATAAGACAAAACATTAAAATAAATGAGAAGGGAAAAAAAAAAAAAAAGATAAATTATATGAACATCTTCACTCTTAACCCACCTCCTACTCTATGTGTATAAGTTGTAACTTCTATCGAATTTTAATCAGATTGTTATCCCGGAAAGAACTCCAATCTCAAACCTGTGATCAGTGAATTACCCGTCACCAATATTGTTAAGCCCCCGTAGAAATATGTTTTTGGGGCTAATGTAAAAAATATGCATTATATACTTGTATTTTTCTAAATTATTGGAGTATAATTAAATTTTATATTTAAAAATACTTAAAAATATAATAAATATAAATAAATTTCAAACAACTAACTTCACTCATGTCTTTTTCATTTTATTCATATTTTCAAATTATTTAATTAAATTAAATAAAAAGACCATCTTAACCTACAAAAATATATAAAACATACTACTCCAGTACTAAAATATATATTGTGTATATAAATTATATACATATATAAATATAAATTACAAAGTTATATATGTACATATTTGGAGTTCAACTTCCAAAATTGTGAAAAATACTTGTCTATATGGCATTTGAAATTATGATAAGGCTATTAATATTTATTCTACTCAATTCGTTATTCTACTCAATTCCCTGTAACAAAAGACAACAATAATTCAGTTCAACTGCATTGGGTGATTTTCGGGCTGGTCATGAGTATGTGTCCATTATTCTACAAATCTTACAAATTAGATTTTTGAAGGCGTAAGCAGCTAGATGTAATCTTACAAATTAGATTTTTGACACATTATTCTACAAATCTTACAAATTAGATTTTTGAAGGCGTAAGCAGCTAGATGTTGGTTGCAGTTTGAGATTGAAAATGAGATGCATCTTGTTGACCCCTGAATAAATTTTACACATATGTAATACAAATAAAAAATGCAAATGTGTTCTATTTTATTAATATATGTATTCAATGTATCATACCATAAAAAAGAAAAATACAAACGCAGTATACTAAATTAATATACTTCCTATATCAGGAAAATGAAAAGTGCAAATGCATTGTATTTTATTCATAAGCTTGTTCAATATCAAAGTGCAGGATCTCATATGTGATAAAGGCCATACAAACGCAGTATACTAAATTAATATACTTCCTATATCAGGAATATGAAAAAGTGCAAATGCATTGTATTTTATTGATAAGCTTGTTCAATATCAAAGTGCGGGATCTCATATGTGATAAAGAGAAGTGCAAATGCATTGTATTTTATTGATAAGCTTGTTCAATATCAAAGCGCAGGCCTATGTGATAAAGGTTTGGCCTGTACATAGAATATGAAAAATATAGATCTAACCTGTAACAAAGGTTAGACACGTACATACAACTTACATTTTATAGTTGTTAGTTTTTCAAACATAAAAAGAAAGCAGTCGACTCTGCGCACAATCTCACTTCATATATCTTTAGGAGTCAGCAAATTATAAAACTAAAATATTTCACCCAACCTCATACAAATTTTACAGAGAAATTCTTGACTAAATATGTGGATCTGAAAGTTGTACAGACCTCCACTAAGCGCCAATACCAGAGGCAGCTTCGAAGATATTTTACGATTGGCCTCAGTTAACCAATAGAAAAGAGCCCTGCCTTCCGTCTGATTTACTGTAACATAGCCGGCGTATTGATCGAATGACACAGGGGGCTGGCCTGGGAGACTAGTTATTTTGTCTGCGGCCTCGTCACTTGTGGACACGTGCGGCACCGAAAGTAGCAAAATCGTCAGCATCCATAACGAGGTCCACATCGCTATTTGATCAGAATTGGAAACTGGGGCTCACAGACAAGCGATTCTTCAATGGATCCCTGAACGTGAACGATAGATCTGCATGCCATCCGACCGCAATTATATATATAAAGGTGAATGCAAAATTCAGCCATGTGGCGTGCGTGGCTGGGCTTTCAGCGAATATTCACAGATGAACGTTGCGTGTGAATAAAGTCAGTGATAAATTTTTTAGATAATAAACTATAAACTTATTTGCCCTCGCAACGTCCTCACCCCGTTTTGTCCTACTCTGGTATTTTGTGGAGAGTCGAGGTGTCTAGAATTAGAATATGTTGATGGTAGTACCTAATTTTGTTCTAAATATTATTTACTTTTAAATTATTATATGCTAATTAAAATTATGATACGTCAATATTGTTGGTAAGACATAGAAAAGTTTATTAGATTGGTTTTAGTTTTGTATTTATCACATATGAAAAGGGAGTATCAAATCTTTTATCATGAAAATCTTTGATGGGAGTTAAGATTGGGTATTTAATTATAAAGCTTGAGTGGGCCTAATGGTTAAGAGCATGTGTTTCCTCCTAAGAGGTCACAGGTTCAAAACCAGAGGCGGGTAGAGTATGTATGCCTTGCTAGACTTAGCAGTCAAATCGCTGCGCGAAGGTGGGTCCCTTGTCCCACAAACAAGGGGGTCTCATACACCAATTTGGTGTCTGGCTTTCTTCTATAAAGTATTTCTGGGTCCAATCAAGGTAGATTTATCTTAATTATGGGATCAAATTTAGCAAGGTGCAAATTTCTTTGAATGTAAAATTTGAGAATTTTGATCTTTCTCTACAAATAATTTTTTTTTATGTGATTTGATTAAATCAAAATGTTTACGTAACAAGGTATGACAAAGTGGTTACAACAAGATAATTACAATATCTCTTCCATAGTGGGTTGGAAAATGCTTCTACTGGAAATAATATTTTTTGTTTTTTGGATTCTTTTGAAAGCTCTTATTTTTACATTTATTTTTCTTAATAAAAAAAAAAAAAGATGAATAGTAACTGAAGTGATATCTAGTATTTTATAATATTAACATTTAAATATTATTAAAAATATATATGATATTTTTAGGTAATTTAATCCTTATTAAAAATATTAATGATTTTTGAGATAATTATTTATGTTTAAATTATTTTTTGATATTGAAATAACATCTAAAATTATTTTTAATTTATTAAAAAAAAATCAAAATCAAATCATACTTAAACTTATATAGTAAAAGTAAAAGTGTACTTTTTTAAGTATGAAACAACATCTATTTTTTTTAAATGCTAATTAATACCTACATTATGATCAATCAAAAAATATATATTTTAATTAGGTCAATAGGCTTTTTATGGTAAGGTTCCTCCTCACGAGAGTGTAGCACATTCGTCATCCTTCAAAGAATATACCATTGTAATGGTGTGATTGGCGATGGGTCTCTTATCTGTGATTTGTTACGCATGAGGTTCTTTGACTCTTGATAACCACGTGCTAGCCACATGGCAGAGTATTACATCATGACTGTGGAAAAGACGTTATGTCATAAAGCCAACGAGCGATGCCTTCCGGGGCTAAGCCCTTTAGCTTAGGATAGAGGGTCAATTCTTTAGAACATTGCAGTACAAATTGTTCCAATGTGTAACTCATGGCACCACATCACGCACACCTGGGCCTTTACAATATTGCGAAATCACAATCGAAAATTTCACAATATAGCATTTTGTTGCAGTCCCAAAACTTGTGATCTTTGATGAGTGACGTGGCGTGATCTACGTGGAGAGGAAATGAGTGAAGACCCAAAGTGGAGTCCTCTCTATTAGTGATTTCCAATCAGAGGTGTAACCTTGGTTCATGACATGTCGATTCGCCAATTCCCGATCGTCGATCACCTTCTGTGTTTGGGCCTTGATCATGTGGCTCTTCATGTGACCGTAGTCTAGCCCCTATATTGGAGCCCATTAATCGGAGGTTATGAATTGGATGTTTCACTTCAATGCACAATACACCTCAACCTGCAGTCCTTGATCTCCCATACGTGACTCCATCTCTACCATGTATCTGCCACATGTCACCTTTTGAGTATTACCACATGTTGCCCTTTCTTCCTTTGATCTCTTTGGGACCATGGTGCTAGCCCCCAAATCGGAGGCCTCTCTATCGGTGATTTCAAATTGGAGGTGTAACCATAGTGCACGACATGTCAATTTGTCGATTGTCAATCGTCAATTACCTTCTACATTTGGGCCTTGGTCCTGTGGCTCTTCACGTGACCGCATTCTAGCCCCTATGTTAGAGCCCTTCAATTAGAGGTTTCATTTCGATGCACAATACGGCTCAACCTCTGATCGTTGATCTCCCATATGTGACGCCATCACTGCCACGTATCTGTCATGTGTCACCTTTTGAATAATGCCACATGCTGCCCTTTTTTGGCCTGTTATGAGCCTTGAAATTATCGAATCTGCCTGTCACGTGTTAAATTTTTTGGCATGTTGTGATGACATCAGCCTCCTTGTGTCACTTGTCACAACGAATTGTTGGCTGCAACGCGTCCCTTAATGCATCAAGTCATTGTTAGCCACATATCTCTTGTCAGATGCAGTCTTTTTGTTGCCACACGTCCCTTTGGGAGGAGAGATAAAAGGCTCAATCTTATTTAGCTTTTACAGAGAAAACGCATCCATCTCTGCCACGTATCTTCCACATGTCACCTTTTGAATAATGCCACGAGTCACCCTTGATTCCTTTGAACTCTTTGTGACCATGGTGCTAGCCCCCAAATCGGAGCCCTCTCTGTCGGTGATTTCTAATCAGAGGTGTAACCTTTGTGCACGACATGGCAATTCACCGATTGTCGATCACCTTCTACATTTGGGCCTTGGTCCTATGGTTTTTCACATGACCGCAGTCTAGCCCCCCTATCAAATCCCTTCAACTAGAAGTTTCAATTCGATGCACAATACGACTCAACCTCTGATCGTTGATCTCCCATATATGACACCATCACTACCACATATCTACCATGTGTCACCTTTTGAATAATCCCACATGCCGCCCTTTTCTTGCTTGTTGTAAGCCTTGAAAATGTTGAATTTGTTTGCCATGTGTCAACCTTGTTGGCACATCATGATGATGTCAGCCTCTTCATGTCACTTGTCACAACCAATTTAGTGGCTACAATGTGTCCCTTAACAGATCCAGTCACTGATGGTTATGTGTCTCTTATCGAATCCAGTCTTCTTACTGCCACACTAACAACATGTGTGAACTCACCTCTTCTAGTGCTTCGATCGTGCTTGAAATAAAAGGGGGTCGCATAGCCAAATTTAATGGAAGGATTGTTGGGACTATCTCGACCACCAGCCTCATGCTAGATCCTTTCATTCCATAGACTGAACAACTCCAATCATGGTTTCATCAAAGAGGCCTCTTGGCCTCTTCACCATCATTAAGTAGAAAATTCGTGGGGCCTTCCAAAAGGGTCCACCCACAACGTACAATTGTTGACCTCATAGACTCGCATCTCACTGGAAAATCAACATGGTTCTTTGTTCATGGAACCATCACCTCTATTGACATGCAATATTACTTCCTTGCATGCCCTCTCTCATCTGATGGCATGCAATGCATGAAAAAAGTTGTTAACCACTGAAATGGAATGTGGCATTGCACAAAATATGGTAAGGCCTTCCTAGAGTGTGACTATCGATATGTGCTGAAATTTTAAATGCATGAGCACACAAGCTTACCGAAAAATGTTATCACATTTGATAATGTTGCAACTAAACTCATGGGTGTCCAAGAAAAAGAATTGTTCATACTCTCTAGTGCTCCTTGTGTTATCCATGAGCTTCGTGCAAGGGTTTCATGTTTTCCTTTCTTCTTCACACAATCTGTGAAAACAAATATCTTCAATGGTGTGGACCGCTTGAAGTTTGTGCTCATCAATTTAGAGGAAATCACTTATAGCTCTAAATGTTCCGTTCTCCTCCAGGAATAAAAAAAAATGTCTACTACTCCAATTGTTCGATGTCTTTGAAAGTTGATTTCATTTCCCCATGCCACACTGAAGTGTAAATATAACTTCTATATGCTTTTTCATTCATTATCAATTCGTCCCTTGTAGACTCCCTTATTTTTGTTCACTTCATCATTGTACTTCTCTTATTTATGTATATACACCTATGATACATGTTGCAGCTTCCACCTTTGCATAATTTTCCATGTTTTAGTTTTACATATAGAGTTGGATTGGGTTTTCCCCTTGAAGAGGTTTTGCCCTGGTTGAGTGCCTACATCATGTGTCTCTTGTTCTTGTGGTCTTCATATACATATAATTTTGTAATTGTTTGATGAAAGATAAAGTAATAAATAAGTAAAAGAAGCGAACATAATTCACAAGTAATTATCAAGGAAGAGGAATCAAACCCTAATTCCTATAAGCATTGATTTCTCAACAAGAGGGCAGGTTTGAGTGGCTCCCCTTCTGCTTTGGCACATTTCGTGCCTTTCTTTCTACATTTTGCGAAGGAGTTTTGTTGTTGGTCTTGCGGGGTTCTTGTTGGCCTCTTCTTGTGCATCCAACTCGTTTTCCTAGGTTTTCGGTGGTCATGCTTGGCCTCTTCTTGTGCATCCAACTCGTTTTCCTAGGTTTTCGGTGGCCATGCTTGGCCTCATGGTTTTCCTCATATTTTCTCCTAGACTTTGACTTCCCTAGGGTTTTTTGGGGGATCTTTTCGAAGGCTGTCAAGGCAACCTTTGCCAAGTTTTTTTTTTTGTGTCGGGGGGGGGGGGGGGAATTTTTTCGAGGGCTGTCTAGGCAACCTTTGCCAAGGTTTTTTTTTTTTCTTTGGTTTTGGAGGATTTATCATATGGGAGAGTTGTGCTCTTCTTTTTTGGTAAGCCTTTTGGATGAGGTGACTATAATGACCTAGGGCATTTCCAAAAATAGAATTACAGTTTTTTTATGGAAAAATAATAATAGAAAAGGTAAATAAATATTAATATTGAATGAGAGAAACATGTCTTATTTTATTTAGGCTAATCTAATTTATAAACAAAATGGTCTTTTTCACCGAAATTTGGCTATACAATTTCAAGCAAGATTGTGATTTTTTGTTGTTTAATATACCTTTTTGAATTCATAAATGGATTCAACACCCTTAGAAACCCTAGGGGAAGTCAAATTCTATAATTAAACAACTTAAACTCAAGTTTTGAAGAATCTTTGCAAGATTTTGTTAAAATTAACTAATAAAATGCCCTGAAAAAAGGTCATTTTATAATAATATTGACCTAATAATGAGAGCTTCTAGAAAACTAATATTGACCATATTAGTTAATCACATTTCTTAATTTTTTGCGATGATATTCAACAATACAATATTTTTGTTAGTTATTTTTAATTTTGCAATTATTATTTTTTAATTTAATTAAACTATATTTAAACTAAATGACAAGTAACATTTATTTTATTAAAAATAATAATAATTTATAAATAAAAATAGGAAAAATTAATTAATATAATATTATTCGTATAAATAAATTAAAATAAAATTAATTAATATAATATTTTTAATATAAATAAACTAAATGAAACAATTATTTTAATTTTATTTGTTTTTAATAATAGCAAAATACTTCCTTAAAAACATAATATTCTAGATTCCAGGTTTCAAAATATAAACTAAAATTAGAAAACTATTTCAAACATTTAATATGATAACAATATAAAATAATTTATATCCTTTCTCCCACCTACCCATTGTGATCAAATTTGAAGGGCAGGTCTTAATTTCATTTAGAAGGGCATACATCTAGGTGGCACTTTTGTAATGAAAAGCATTAAAATAAAAAGCAATTCAATTGACAATAGTAAATTATTTTCAAATTTCTTTTTATTTTTTCACACACAAAAAGATACCACTACATCAAAAAGTGCATTAGTAAATGAATTACTCATACACATGTGATTGAGAAATGTAACCACATAAGATCATATTGCGCAAATGAATTACTCCTACACGTGATTGAGAAATGTAACCACATAAGATCATATTGTGCAGGCCTTGAACTTAGCCACAATTGAACCAACTTTAGGGAAAAAATCATAGTTGGAAACTGCATATGAGTACAAAAAATAAACATATAGACATAATTATATCTTAATGAAATTGAAATAAAAATAAAAATACGAAGATTCCTGGAATATGAATATGAAAATACCATCTATTAACTTATATGCATTACAGATTCTTGGAATATGAGATTCAACTCAAATCTACCATCTCTTAAAATCCAGATATTTATAGTAAACATGAATCTAGCCATTTGGGAAGTCCCTATTGCCTTTGATATGTGCAATCTTAGATTATGCATAAACAAGTCTTGCATATAATTTCAATGAACAAAAATAATTTCAACAAACAAGAATACTTTATGCTGTATATCCCTTGAAATCGACTTCTTAACCTCTAAGTGTTTTAAACTTGTGGAAAAGAGTAATTCATTGGGATGTTAACCTACCTCTTTCACTATATGAAAGAAATAATGTAAAGCTGAGAGTGATAGATGTTTCAATCATGGCATGCATGGAATACACCAATTACATACAGGTTAGGCCAATGGACGCGAGTATATTACACAGTGCCTAATTCAAACGGGTGGAAGTCACAGATACAGATTCATCAATGTTGATCAGGAAGGAACCTTGTGGTGGCACGCTCATATCTCATGGCTCCGAGCTAGGGTCCTTGGAGCAATCGTGATCTATCTGAAGAAGGGTAGTTCATATCCTTTTCCTAAACCCAAAGACAAAGCTACAATCGTTTCAGGTGAGTGCAATAGGTTTATATAGTTCACAAAATCACTTTTGATGCACTTAATTTTTTTTATGGACATAGTATAAAGTATACCAGTCTGTTTGTGGGGATACTCCTCATTAGTCTCCCTTCTACATGCAACAAAAGGAGACCTGTCTACGTAGCAAGAAGAGGATCATTATACGTTGGGAAGAGGAGGCCTTAACAAACCCTAGACACAGTCAAAGAGGAGTCTATATAAGTTGCCCTAGCCTCAATCCTCAAGGTTGATGTAATCCGCAATTAAGGGTGACACTTACACACTACCAAGGAGCCCTAATGAAGCCTACTAATCTATTGTTTGATGATGCCCTAATCTGCAGTTATGATGAAGCCCTATTCGCAACGAAGGAGGGTTGATCAATAGTGAACCTATACACTGTAATAAGGACCCTAAATATGCAGTTTAGAAGGGATTCTATTTGTTGTCATCTAACCGCAACAAAGTAGCCATCATACAGAATGAAATTGGAATAAGTTAAGGGACAGTTTGAGCCTCCCTCTTGCAACTGTGTGAGGATGGTTACTTCTTGTAAGGACGTCGGGTTAAAGGAAGCAGTGGATCAACCCTGTTGGGATATCATTGGAAGATCAAGAATAATTTTTATGCTGTTATAGGAAAACTATGTGTTAGGCTATAGACCATAACACCACACTCAAATATTTCTTATGGGTATTTGAGGGTTCAGATCATTAGCTTAATCTAACAAGGTGTTGTGTATAATGTTGTTGAGATCTAAGGCTAATTTTGATGACTATATGATGTTGCCTAGAGAAAATGGCCTAATTGCTAGATGCGAGGTAAGAAGAACCACTGGTATTTCACATCTCATGTTTGTGGATGACCTGTTGTTTTCTAGAAAAATAAGTTAAGCAAACTACAAGCATTCTTAACATACTTTCCAGATTTGGGGTGGCATCTATAATTATTATGAACAAAAATATATTTTTTCTTGATTACTAGTATCTTGCCTCCAAGTCATTAGCACATTTACTAAAACTGATACAAGTAACTCATTCAGAAATTGGGAATCTGAAAACATACCAGGAATTGGGAATCTCCAAACAAATAAAATCCAGTACATTAGGAAGCCTGTGGAATGAGCTCCTCTCCAAGCATAAATTGTGCTTAAACATTGCTTGGCAGGGGTTTGCTGAATCATGAACCTATGCTCCTCTCCAGCTTAAATCGTTGTCAAACCTTGCTTTGGGTAGCCTTCAGGCACAACCCATTAAAATTAGAGACCTAATACATGACCCATATTGACATCTAGTGGCTCTCAATTGAAACTACCAAATGAAATGGTATCAAAGGGTAATTGTGAAATAATAATTAATAAGAACTTGGATCATATGAACTATTAGAAAAAACAACTCAAAAAGAAACTGTTGTTTTTTAAATGAGAGCAACTTAGAAACTGCCAAATATAATGCTATGAAAAGGTAATTTTGACATAATAAGTAATAAGAACTTGCATCATATGCACAATTAGAAAAAACAACCCAAAAAGAAATTGTTGTTTTTGAAATGGGAGTTTCTTAAATGGGATTTAAGTTTTAACATGAAAAAAAATTCATAAATTCAACATTCTTAAAATTTTAATTTCAGAAAAAATGAAATCTAAAAAAATGTTGAAAATTTAACAACGCTTCTTAAAAAAATTTAAAATATTGTTCCAATTTTTTTTTAAATAACAAAAAATCATATTTTAAATTTCTTTTAACACATAAAAATTTCTCATTATTTCTTTGACGTGCCAAAGACCCTTTTAAGAGCTCTGACGTGTTCAATTTTAAACGCTGCGTACCCAAGCGTAACTAAAAGTGAGAAACATAGGAGGAGACCTTTATGGAAAAAGGTCAAACTTTTATCTGGAAGTCTAACTAAGATATGGGAATATATTTATTGATGAAACGTCAATAATTTTTTTATAATTTTTAATTTTAAACACTTTTTTAACTCAAAAGATCAGTTAGCCTGAGACAAAACTACCGACCACGAATCCAGGAATGTCTAGCACATTCCTATCACGAAAGGTCAGTTAGAGTGAGACAAAACTACCAACCACGAATCCAGGAATGTCTAGCCTATCAAATGTCCAGCCGAGGAGGAATGTCTAGCGACTCAGCATTGAATGAAGAGCTAACTCATCAATCCGAGAGGCTACCCCTAAAAGTCAATACCAAAAAGTGTATGTATATTCATCACGTATATCAAGTATGAAAATATACTATTTTTGGGAATTTAGAAATTGAAAGCCTACCATTTTTGGGAATAGTTATTTTTGGGAATTTAGAATCTAGGATTTAAAAATTTAGAACGTGAACTTTGCTTTCAGAAATTGACAAATATTTTGATACTTTTATTTTTGGAAATCACTATTTTTGGAAATTTAGAAATTGAAAGTTTACCCTTATTATATTTGGGAATTACTATTTTTGGGAATTTAGAAATTGAAAGTTTATCTCTATTTTTGGGAATGACTATTTTTGAAGCAATGCCTCACATTATTATATGATTCCGAAGCCCACATTCACATGGTTTCATAGTGGTTAGATTATCTTATTATTTGATGAATATATATTCTTTTTTGTCTTATGTAATTTCTATGCTCAGGTGTCACATTAACTAAATTATAAATTAAAGTTAATGTAGGTATAAAGATGTTAGGATTTTGATTACATTTTATTTTAATTTCAAAAAGTTTGACATATTTATATAAATAACCATACAATAACATTTTTTTTAAAAAGATCTATATAATTTAATAAAAATAGTTTATATTAATATTTATTTATTTTTTTACATTACACTAGAAAATGATATAGAAGACTTTTCATTTAAATAAATTGCTATTTTAATTGAATTGCAATAGTATAAAAAAAATTCATGCAAATTCATTATAATATTATTTAATTAAATAGATTTTTTCATTTTAATATGGGGATAGGGATAATATTTATTGATGAAAGGTCAATAATTTTTTTATAATTTTTAATTTAATTTTAAATATTTTTTAACTCAAAAGGTCAGTTAGCCTGACACAAAACTACCAACCACGAATCCCTATCAAATGTCCAGCCGAGGAGGAGGGAAGGACCATCATTGCTAGCGACTAAGCATTGAATGAAGAGCAAACTCATCCATCCGAGAGGCTAGCACTAAAATATGGGGATATATTTATTGATGAAAGGTCAATAACTTTTTTATAATTTATAATTTAATTTTAAACACCTTTTTAAACTCAAAAGGTCAGTTAGCCTGAGACAAAAGTACCAACCACGAATCCAGGAATGTCTAGCCTATCAAATGTCCAGCCGAGTCCAGCCGAGGAGGAGGGAAGGACAATCACTGCTGGCGACTCAGCATTGAATGAAGAGCAAACTCATCAATCCGAGAGGCTACCCTTAAAAGTCAATACCAAAAGTGTATGTATGTATATTCATCACTTATGAAAATAGTATTAGTTTTGGGAATTTAGAAATTGAAAGTTTACCTCTATTTTTGGGAATGACTATTAAAAATATTATTATATGATTCAAAAGCCCACATTCACATGGTTTGATAGTGGTTAGATTATCTTATTATTTGATGAATATATATTCTTTTTTGTGTTATTTAATTTCTATGCTCAAGTGTCACATTAACTAAATTATAAATTAAAGTTAATGTAGGTATAAAGATGTTAGGATTTTGATTACATTTTGCTCTAATGTGACTTTAATTGGTTTATATTATTATAATTTTTAAATCAGATTAATATAATATAGTTTGAATAAAAATATTAATTTGTTTTATACTATATCTAATATAATAATAATATTTGAAAATGTTAATGATTAAAAATATATTATTATAATTTTTTTACAAAGTTAGAATTCAAATTTAGAAAATCTCAAAAGTTATTAATAATAATATAATATATATATATAATTATATATATATATATATAATGAGTAGTCAAATCACTATAAAATATTTAAATGCATTATATGCTATTTGAGGACCTTGTATTGGCAACCATGGTGGATGGAAGCGGGAGCAAACCAGTGGGCAAGGCTCAGGATGTACGTATTGGAGCTGGAGCTCGAGGTGGAAGACTTCGTTGTGGTCAACGAGGTCGCTGGAGTCAGGGGCAATTGACTCATCTTGGTTGCAGTGGTGACATGAAGACAACCTACACTAGTAGGCTCTCAGAGAGGTGGTGGGTGCAGGAGGGCTCATGAATCTCAAAAGGGTGGTCATTGTGATGCCTCGAACCCACAAGGCTTGTATCATTGCCCCTTGGAAAACTGTAGACCCTTAGAAAACTGTAGAGGCCTAATCCAATCCTTGGTGGACTGGGTAGATGCGACAGAACGAATTAATTAGGAAAAGCATGATGAGATGATGGCAACATTGGAACACCTGCATTACTTCCAGTGCTAGGTCAGGGAGCGAGTGTTGGTAGTGTTGCGGACACAAAACCATCTTGCAGAGAAAGTGGAACAACTGGAGAATTGGATAGCACACTTCGAAGGGCACGTTCAGTGCAACTTCCGCCCTCCACCTCCTCCAAGAACTACTCCATACAACCTCGTTTCAGTCACCTCAGACAATTAGTATGTCTTCTGGTTTTCTTTGTGTCTTTTTGTCTATTGGAGCCTATGGCCCTCTCTTTTGTGGACACTATTATTGCCATCTTTTTTGTATTTTTTGCTATGTTCTGCACATTATGGTCAACAAACCGGGTAAGGGTAAGACCACATGCTTTTTGAAGTATCGGATGTATATCGTTTTCGCTAAATGAATAGAATGTTGACTTATAAAAACAGAAAAAAGATGAGAATTATAAACTCTACCTCTATTAATATAATAAAATTATATTTGTAAATAATTATGTAATTAGAATTTATAAATAATAAATAAATAAAAATAAATGACAAAGTATTCATAAACACCTATTTCAAACAATTTGACATATTTGTATAAATGACCTACAATTACATTGTTTTTTAAAGGACATGAATAAAATTTAATAAAAATAGTTCTATATTAGTAACTTATTTATTTTTTTACATTACACTAGAAAAATGATATGGAAGACTTTTCATTTTAATTGAATTGCAATAGTATCAAAAAAATTCATGCAAATTCATTTTATATTATTTAATAAATAGATTTTTTCATTTTAATTCAATTGCAATAGTTTTAAAAAAAGATGCCAACGCAAATTTATTTTATATTATTTAATTGAATGAAAAAAAAATTCAATTAAGTTGTAAACTCAAAGTGATTTTTCTAGTTACTATATATGTTTTTATGCTTGGTTGTGGCTTTAATATGCTATTTTTAAAGTATTATTTCATTGTCCTTTTAACTAATAATGGTGATTAGGTATAGTTGACTATAATTAACTAGGTATATAAATATGTCTAATATCATTTAAAAAAAAATATGTTCATGCAAGTTGATTTTAAATTATTTAATTAAATAATTATTTTTTTTACTTATATTGTAAATTCCAAATAATTTTCCTAATTACTATATATGTTTTTATGCTTAAGTGTTTCTTTAATATATTATTTTTACTGTATTACTTCCGTATCTCTTTAACTAGTATTGATAGTTCACCATAATTGACTATAACATAGCCAACGTATTGATCGAACGAGACAGGGGGCTGGCCTGGGAGACTAGTTATTTTGTCTGCGGCCTGGTCACTTCTGGACACATGCGGCACCGAAAGTAGCAAAATCGTCAGCATCCATAACGAGGTCCACATCGCTATTTGATCAGAATTGGGTACTGGGGCTCACAGACAGAAGCGATTCCTCACCCCGTTCTGAATATTATTTACACCGTTTTGTGCTACTCTGGTATTTTGTGGAGAGTCAAGCTGTCTAGAATGTGTTGATAAGTGATGGTGGGTGACAATTTCGTTTTAAAATATTAAATTTTTTTTTAAATTAGTATATGTTAATTTTAAAATATTATTTATTTTTAAATTAGTATATGTTAATTTTAAATTATGATAGGAATACTATTAGAATACTGTGTATATAGATTAGAATACTATGTCTCTTGTCATGGTGTACAACGCACTCACTTATAGAGTTTCTGAAACACCATATATAGAGAGGCAAGTTTCTATGCTTAAAAATTTCAAGTTTCCTTTTCCCTTACCTTTGACTATTGGAAAAAATCTAAATTGCAAAGCTTTCTTCTTTCATTTGACTCCAAGTATGGCAATCCTGTGAACGATCGTGCTCAAGGCTTTATTTCCGCTTCTCTTCTAATGTTGACAACATTTTACGGGCTTTCACCTTTCAGGAAATCTTATTTCCTCGTCATCAAGGAAGTTGCCTTGATAGCGAATGCCATCACTTTGTTTCTCATTGGCTCTAGAGTGATCTAACCATCACTCCAAATCGTTAAACTTGACCTTCTTGCTTCCAAAAATACATTATGTCAATGCTACCGCATTTCCCTCTCTGACGGTACCTCTCAACACATAACCTTTCTTTTGTTTGCTTACAAAGGGCATGTCGTCTCTGGTGCCCTCTTGTTGGGCTCGATTATCATTGTCAAAGAAGTTAGCTACACCTTTTTTCAAAAGTATGCATATGTTCACTCTTCACCATATTCTTGGTGTTTTTTTGTTCCTTCCCTCTCTTTGCCACTGTCACTCCGACTAATGTCGCATTTCTTTTCTATTTCTTTCCTTCTTTTCAGGACTCTGCAAATTATTGAACCGCAAGTTCTTGAATGTCATGCAACTTTGATTGGGGACCCAGACCTTCTTCAAATTGTACGAATGTTGACATACCAACCTAGCTCTTCAAAATCACACGTCCCTGCTTCATCTATTGTTGCTTCAACACAATATTATGCATCATCATCAACTCAATTGTCCTCCACTCTACCTGCTTCCATTCCATTCATGGCATTAAGACCCTATCATAAACAATGGTTAATCCAGGGTAGGGTACATGGAAAAACATCTTTTCGCTCCTACAACAATGCTCAAGGCTCTGGAAAGGTCTTTGGATTTGACGTTGTTGATTTTTCCAATGATACAATCCATCTCTCTACCTTTTGTGATCTGGCAGATTCCTTGCATGACCTTGTCCAAATTGGGAATCTTTACATGGTTTGAAGTGGCACTGTGAAACCAACAAACATAAATTACAAAAATCTGGATAGAAAATGGGAGGTCTCCCTCTCTGCAACTTCTACTGTTGCACCTTCATTAGATGATGTTCTGACAATCCCTTTCCACTGTTTCCATTTTAAATCTATAAATGAAAGCAAATCTGCAAACCTCGGCCCAATTGTCAACATCATTGGGATTGTCAAGTCCACTTCTCCAACTTCCACCATTCGTCGAAGAGATGGCTCTAAAACACCTAGGAAAACACTTAGCTTGGAAGATATGTTTGGCTATAGCATCGACATCACCTTATGGGGGGAGAATTGCCACCCTTGGGAAAGGAACTTGTTGAACTTGCCTCTTCTAGTGCTTCGATCATGCTTGCAATAAAAAGGGGCCGCATAGCCGAATTTAATGGAAGGATTGTTAGGACTATCTCGACCACCAGGCTCATGCTAGATCCTGTCATCCCATAGACTGAACAACTCCAATCATGGTATCATCAAAGAGGCCTCTTGGCCTCTTCACCATTGTTAAGTAGAAAATTCTTGGGGCCTTCCAAAAGGGTCCACCCACAATGTACAATTGTTGACCTCATAGACTCACATCTCACTGAAAAACCAACATGGTTCTTTTTTCGTGGAACCATCACCTCAAGTGACATGAAATATTACTTCCTTGCATTCTCTCTCTCATCTAATGGCATGCAATGCATGAAAAAATTTGGTAACCACTCAAATGGAATGTGGCACTGCACAAAATGTGGTAAGGCCTTCCTGGAGTGTGACTATTGATATGTGTTGAAATTTTAAATGCGTGAGCACATAGGCTTACCGGAAAGTGTCATCGCATTTGATAATGTTGCAACTAAATTAAAGGGTGTCCAAGAAAAAGACCTGTTCATACTCTCCAGTGCTCCTTGTGTTATCCATGACCTTTGTACAAGGGTTTCATGTTTTCGTTTCCTCTTCACACTACCTGTGAAAATAGATATCTTCAATGGTGTGGATCGTTTGAATTTTGTGCTAATAAATTTAGAGGTAATAACCTATAGCTCTGAATGTTCCGTTCTCGTCCAAGAAATCCAAAAAATGTCTACTACTTCAGTTGTTCGGTGTCTTTGAAAGTTTATTTCGTTTCCCAATGCCACCATGAAGTGTAAACAATAAATTCTATATGCTTTTTCATTCATTGTTAATTCGTCCCTTGTCGACTCCCTTCTTTTTGTTCACTTCATCATTGTACTTCTCTTCTTTATGTATATACACCTATGATACATGTTGCAGCTTCCACCTTTGCATAATTTTCCATATTTTACTTTTACATATAGTATAATATATCTTTTTTTCCTTATTCCTTCTTAAAAGAATAGAATATTTACCTCCTTTTATATTCTTCTTTGTGCACCTAAATAAAAACACTCTCTTCTTACAAAGGGTTGTCGTTTGCTTGCCTTAAATCTACTTGGTAAATGAATGATACATATTTATCAACCACCACAAAAATACTTCACCCAAATAAGATTGATTCTAATCTCATTCTATGCTCCAAAGATAGCTTTGACAAATTTCTAACAACAAAATTTGAATTGCGCAGCATTAGTACACAATATCAAAGAAACATAAACTCTATTATAAAAAGGTTTCTTCGCCCACTAAACTTTAGCTACTTTTTCAAAAGACATGTCTACTTTATAAGCTAGAAGGAGCTATTTCAAAAATATACCCACTAATGATGTTCTTGTTTTTGGGGGTTATGTACTCTATTTTTACGCTTAAGACAACTCTTTCTCATCTCTTATATTCACTTGAACTTGTGTCCCCATGTTTGTATCAGGATGGACATGCCAACATCTTTTGCAAACCCCTCAAGGAATGCTCGGAATAGACTCGCTTATAAACATAATAAATATGCCTCCAACAAATAAATATGCATCAAATATAACGCTAATTTAAGCACACAAACCTTTCTAGCTATACCCCTGTCTAATGTTTATCTTCCCCAACATCTTGAAACTTCACTTGCAAACCCATCTCCTTCAACATTCACCCTCTAATTGTACCTACCTTCAACTTCCTCCATTCACTACCACTTCCTGCCCATATACATCACACACCCCACCATCAACTCATCCTCCTTGATCCTCCCATCCCCATATTTTGGTCAACCCTCCCCTTAACCATGCACACCACCGATTTTGTGAAAGGATAGATGAGCTCTCTCCTTTGCATATCTGCACCATATGCACAGAATCATACCCGAATATGAAAATAAAATTCTTACATGGAAACCTCTATTGCTCCTGCAGTGAAACTACAAAATCCACCCACCATTGAATCTCCCTTGCAAACAACATGGACCTTGGCGACCAATTATTTGTTTTTATTGCTATAACAAAAATAGAAGAAATGCTTATATCACATGTTAGCCCACTATTGCAAGTTACCCAGCCCAATCTTGCAAGTCACCCATGCATAAGTTGGATAGTAGAAATACATTGGCCATATTATTTGTTTCTCGCAAGACATCACTACAATCGCCAACATTTTACCACACTTGGTTTCTAAATTACACACTTTCGTTGTTACTAGACATGGCTCTGACCACAAAACATATTATTTCATTGTTAGTGGCACACCTATTCTTGCATCTTTAGAGTATAAACTAGCCCATGATCCCTACTACAAGGATGTTCAGTTGGACCAAGCTACAATATCTGCCTTGCCGACTCATCCTACTGATATGTCTTCTCTCGTCTGCTGCATACCCCCCTCCTCTCCTGAACC
>APFE030596300.1:33749-69571 GCA_000404065.3 Pinus taeda
CATCCATCTTAGATTCTGTTGCTTTTTGTGCAAGTGACACTTGTTGCACTTGGTCTCGTAATTTTGATATATCATGTTGCATTTCTTCCTCTTCTTCATGAGTCATGCTAGAGCTTTTAGGTTGCCTACTAGGTATTTGGACTTTCTTTCCTCGGGGCATCAATTACCGTTAATAATGCTTTACTATGCCCTTTGAATTCCTTCAAACTAATTTTTCAAACCAAGCTTATGCAAAAATTTAAAAAAAACTACACACCTTTTTTCACTTTGTAGGAGCTTGATATTGAATCATGTATCTCTGTAATTTCGAATCATCTAGTTCTAAAATTGTGATTTATGGTAGCCCTCTGCGTCCTCTTTCCAATATCACCAGTCTGATCCAAATTGGATTCTCCAGGGAAGAGTTATGCCAAATCCCCCACAGTGACCTGATTATAGACTAGTTCAGTAGAGCGAACTTGTATGACATGCCACAAGTCACTGTTTCGACCTTTGGCTTTGAAAAATATATACAAGAAATTACAGCCTGTCCTCTTTCTGTACCTTTTGACGAAATTTCAATCTGATGCTCAGAGAGAAACTTATGACGATTTTCCCCAGGTCACCTGTTTGGAATGTAATTCAGGAGTCTGCACAAAGACCAATTTCCTCAGATCATATCTCCGCAAATATAGTGCAAAAAGCTCTGAAATTCGGACCCAAGATTTAGTGCGCTTTCGTCTCAAATGGGTTTTTTTTAGCTTCTGAAACATCGCAGGAAAAAATAAATAAATAAAATCAAAATCAAAATAAAAATCAAAATAAAAATAAAATATAAAATTAAAATTTATAGCAAAAATTCCCAACGAGAACAATTTGGAGCGCGAAAATCCTAGAATCCAAAGCTTGATAACAAATGTGGAAACCAGCTCAAAGATAGAAAAAAGAGTAACGCCTTAAAATCAGCCTCTTCGAGGGGGAAACCTCTTACATTACATAAGGAACATTCTGGATGATCCAAATGAAAAGACCTCCTTTCTATATATAGGAGTCAAGGCGTCATAATATAATTAGAGTTGACATAACAACAATATGTAAGGGCACATAAAACAATATTGGGCTTCTTATGGCACAATAGTAACAATATGGGCACTACATGGGTACATCAATATAATAAGGGGGTTGTACTAATAACAATAAGGGGTTACACTAGTAGTATAGGGGCCTAACAATCCTGCCCAAATATTTGCAACTCTGGGACTAAAGCTCTACATCACCACACCCCTCTCCTGGAGGTATAGCTGCATGCATGACGAAATATACCTCTATCTTGTAGATATTTTTAACTCGAACACCAATTTGTTTTACTTATCTAGTAGAAACATGCTTCAAATAATATTTCCCTTTACTAAAAAACACATCATATCCACGGTATCCAAGTACAACTACATAAACTAGATTTTTCTTCAAACCAAGCACATACATTACATCCTTTAGATGAAGATGAGAGCCTGACTCCTCTTAAAGGTGAAGTGCCAATCCATTTGATACCATACCTTACGTCATCTCCAAGCTCTATGTGTAATTTTAAATCCTTCTCTTCTAGGTTGTTGAATAACTCCTTACATCCTATCATATGATATGAGGCACCAGAATATAGGTACCACTCACTCCCTCTTATTGTGCTTCCTATGAAAGAAAAGAAGGTGAAATCTAACTTAAATTGAGATTCCAGAGCATCTCCTCCTGCTCTTGCTACAATCTCCTTGTGGAATTTCTTGTGCGGACACTTGGTTGCATAGCGTCCATATTCGTGGTCGTGAAAACATTCTATTTTACTGAGGTCCTTTTTCTTGTCATTTTTTTGTCTATATTTTGCCTCACCTTGGCCCTTCATGTCTTTGGCCTTCCTTCCTTTCCCAACTAAAGCACAATCTTCTTCCTCATATGCAATGAATGTGACACCATCTCCAGTTTTTCTCGTGATCTCCTCCTGCACCAAATCATACCAAAGTCTCTCCAAATCTGGCAGCTTGTCTCTTCCATTAACTGAATCTTGATAGTTGTTCCAGGCTATCAGAAGGCCAAGGAGTGCTCAATTCAGAAGTTCAGATGATGGCACATTTTCTCCTATTCCTTCAAGTTAATCTCGAACCTTAGTGAATATGGAGAGGTATTGTGGAATGGTTTCATTTTGGTGCATTCGAATACTCCTGATTTTATCTCTCAATTCCAATTTCTTTGCATCACTACTGCTCTAGGAGAGATATGTGAGATTTTTCCACAATGAAAAAGGAGTCTCATTTCCATGCAAGTTGAAAACCACATTATCTCTGGCACCCTCGAGAATAATTATCCTAGACCTTGTTGTGTCTTTCTTCCATTGAGAAAGTGCTTGTGCATCTGGTGCTGCTTGTTTTGGAATATCAGTTTGAGTATATTCCCATACTCCATTGTCATCCAAGAAAACTTCCATTCTATCTTTCCAAGCACAAAAAATCGAGGTGCCCTCCAATGCATACTCCAACCTCAATCCGTTGAAGAAAATTTTTCCTAGACTGAGAGGAATCTACACCAAAAACTCTTCAAATAGAAATTTCTGACGGAGAAGATCTATTGACTAGTTTCTATTGTGTTTTCAAGCTCTAATACCATTTAGAAATTGCAAGAAATTTTCTACTACTAATGAAATTGAATTGAAATCAAGAGACAAAAATGTATTCTACTATTCTACGAAAATGAAAACACACGATAGAAACACATGCAATAACATGCAACCATCAAAACATAAGGAACATAATAATTTTATAGGGGAACCTAACTAGGAAAATCCCCTCCGCTTCTTCACATTAATTCAGATGAGAAAGAGAAACAATTACAATGTTGCTTCAACTCTGAAGCACACCCTGCATTGTAAAGCCATTCTCCCGCTTCTTAACCTTTTCTAGTCAACACTTAGCCAATTCAAGCCTCAACCAACCTCCTATTACGTTGCGCAGTCCTAGAGGAATTAACCTCCTAAAATATAGGGAAATTCCCTATTTCCTTGTGCAAAAGCATCGTATACTCAACAATGTATAATTATAAGTACAAATTTGCCTTTTCCATCCAATCAATTAGGAAATTCGAATTCCATTAACGACTAGGTCTATTTTTTGTTGATTGACTAGTTAACTGAGAGATCAATGAGTTAAAAACAATCATAACTACTCAACTAACCTTCAACTGACTCAACTAATAACTAGACCTCAGTTAATTGAGTTCAACTAATAATAACTCAACTATATTGCTAAATTTTAGTAATCCACCCATTCACAACTCTACTTCTAGCCTATAACTCAAAGTTACTTACTTAACTGAGACAAAGCCATGTCACTCTAGCTAATTGTAATCCAAGTCATCTTGCTGATGTGGAAAATCGAATTTCTCCATTGGACTAAGGCACAAGTCAAATGAATCCTTTTCTTGCTAAAATTTCAACATAAGAACCATTACAGAAAATGAAAATATCATCAACAATTAGTATATGGGTGATTGCAAGTGTATCTACAATGACAACACCCTGGAAATCACACGTGTGTTTTACATGTTCTAGGAACTGACTAAGACCTTTAGCAACTAATAGGAACAACAAATGGCGCATAAGGCATTCAGGTCTTAGACCTCTCTGAGGAAGAAAGGGGGGTTGAACCATTTATCATTATAATAAAAGAAACTAACCGAATACAGCCCATCACCCAATTTATAAAATCAACCCTCGAAGCCCAAGTGGGTCAAAAGAAGTCTAATGTACATCCAACTCACATGATCATAAGCTTTAGAGAGATTGATTTTCATTACAACTCCTTTTAATCTAAGAGCTTTGATAATATGGAGACCCTCTTTGGCTACCCCAATGGCCTCATGGATTTTTCTTCCTTCAAGAAAGCCAACTTGTTCTTTTGAGATATAATTGTCATGCAATATTATTATTGCAAGTGTGCATATAATTGGTCAAGTGGAATGACCGAATATAGCCCATCACCCAATTTATAAAATCAATCTCGAAGCCCAAGTGGGTCAGAAGAAGTCTAGTTTACATCCACCTCACATTATCATAAGCTTTAGAGAGATTATTTTTCATTACAACTCCTTTTAGTCTAAGAGATCTGATAGTATGGAGACCCTCTTGGGCTACCCCAATGGCCTCATGGATTTGTCTTCCTTCAAGAAATCCAAATTGTTCTTTTGAGATATAATTGTCATGCAATATTATTAATGTAAGTGTGCATATAATTGGTCAAGTGCAATGTACCATATTCCAAAATCACATTTGAAATACACCCTTATTGTTTTCTCATATTGCATATCCCTCCTTTAGTGCTCTCTCTCTCTCTTCTCTCTCTCTCTCTCTCTCTCTCTCTCTCTCTCTAGATATAATATATATATATATATATATATATATATATATATATATATATATAATATATATATATATATATATATATATATATATATATATATATATATATATATATATATATATATATATATATATATTCGAGGGGTAGGTTTTGTATTACAGTATAACAAGAGTGTGCATGGAAATGATAGATGACTTAGTTCAATCATTCACTAGGAAGACCAAACCATAACCAAAATTTCACTCCTCGTGGAGAGGCATAGGATAACATAATGTTAAAAAATACCAGAGATGAACATACATAATCTAAAAAGTAGGCCCGATTGACCATGAGAATAACAATAATAAACAATATAAGATTGAGCATAATATAAGACTAATTAAAGGGAACAAAATCAATAGTTGTGACCTGGATGGGGTATTGATTGTTGCTCGAGGTGCTACCAGCTTGGGGTCAAATGTCGAGGTGCTGCTATATATGGTCTAGTCTCTAATCCAGGTCCTTCACATGACAATGCAAATGCTACATAGAGTGAATGACGTCTAACCAATGCTCGAACTACTCTGCCATAATTCTACTAAGGAGGAATTTTGAATGCCAGTATAAGTCAACAATGTACATGTACTGGTTGAAACATCCATGCATATGCCCGATATCTGGAACCCAGTTTGCCTTCTCAGTAAGAACTTATGTTTCTGATAGATGGTGCCAATGAGAGGCTCATTCTCTCTCCATGAAAGTACCCTCATCCTGGATGGGGCACGGGGTAAGCTCGTGGAACCATGCAACAATTTCCTCTAGACGATGGTGAATATGTGTGTTTCCCTAAGTGACTCATTCGTGGTAGTAGGTTGCTCCTCTATGGACACACACATGTTGATAATGCATGGTGGAGGGCCCAACAAAGAAATGAGAGTATGTGACCAATAGATAAAAGGCACAAGAAGTAGGCGCGAAGAGAAAAACCATGTGTAGAAGAGTTAGGGCTTGGTGGTCAGGCATTCTACAAAATTAATTTCTATATAAAATAAGAGAAATATTTAAAAAATGATTTTATTTAAAGAAGACCTAAATATTAATGTTTATTTATGAAATTATTTTTAGTATAAATTTTAATATAAGTTAAGAACCATAATGTCTTCTTCCTAAAAGTAAACTTATTATTTCCTTCAAATCTAAAGGAAAAAAAAAATGGCACAATTTAATTATTCAACATTTTTGCTTTTTCACTAGAGTTTGACAATATAATTTTTGGCAAGATTGTGATTTCTTGTTGTTTAAAATGGATGTGTTGAATGCATAAACAAATTCAGATCCTTAAAAAATCCCCAGGGCACTCATATTATACATATTATACAACTAAAGATTATGCTTTTAAGAAATCCCTACTAGACTTTTAGCAAGATTGACTTTAAAATATGCATGGAAAAGAGATAAATGTCAAATAATTAGATTATGCGAAAATAAATTAGCATATGCATATAAATCAAGCAACCTCTACTGCAGGTTGTAAAGTAGAGGTCATTTGCACCATGTGTCTCCCGTGAAATTATAGAGTTCGAAATATGCAAATTTTGATTGGGTAAAACTCATTTTCAAATTAATCAAGTGAAACCCATTTTCAAATTATAATGATGTAGAGCAATATTTTCACTACCATCTTGCTATTATCTCACATGGCACCATATTTGATTATTTTGATTGATAGAGATGGACCAATTGTATTAGTGTGAATTCAAAATGCATTGATTTATTCATTAATTTATTTTTATTTTTATTTTTTATTTTTATTTTTTTATCTAGAGGAATTGACAATTGGATTAGTTTCATACTTGCATGACACGGGGTCAATTTTGACCACTACCACTTTAAACTCTAAGTGAGCCCATGCATGGCCCCAAGCATGGCCCACATGATAAATTAGGGGGATTTGAACCTCGAACCTCATACTTTCTATACAACTTCATATCACAATCTTCGCTGATTTTTGGCAAGAATTACTTTAAAATATGCTTGGAATGGGGAAAAAATGTCAAATAATTAGGTTATGTGAAAACAAACTAGCATATGGATATAAATAAAGCAACTTATACTATGGATTGTAAAGTAGAGGATATTTGCGCTATGTTCTCCCATGAAATTCAAAATAGGGAGTTTGAAATATACAAATTCTGATTGTGTAAAACTCATTTTCAAATTATAATGATGTAGAGAAATCGTTTCACTACCATCTTGCTATTATCTCACATGAAACCATATTTGATTGTCTATATTGATAGAGATGGGGCCATTGTATTAATGTGAATTCAAAATGCGTTGATTTATTCATTAATTTTTTATTTTTTATTTTTTATTTTTGCATCTAGAGGAATGGACCATTGGGTTGGGCTCGTACTTGCATGACATGGGGTTGGTTCTTACCACCACCACTATAACCACTATGTGAAACCATATATGCCCCCAAGCATGACCCACATAGTAAATGAGAGGGATTTGAACCTCTAACCCATACTTTCTATAAGACTTCATATCACAGTCATTGCCAGACTTTTGACAAGATTGACTTTAAAATGTATCTAGAAAAGGGAGGAAATGTCATAATTAGACTATGCAAAAATAAATTAGCATATGCATATAAATCAAGCAACTTCTATTATGTCGATTGTAAAGCAAAGGAAATTTGTGTTATGTTCTCCCATGAAATTCAAAATAGGGATTTTGAAATATACAAATTCTAATTGTGTAAAACTCATTTTCAAATTAATAAAGTGAAACCCATATTCAATTCATAATGATGTAGAACAATCTTTTCATTATCATCTTGCTATTATCTCACATGGCACCCTATTTGATTATATTGATTGAGAGAGATTGTATTAGTGTGAACTCAAAATGAATTGATTTATTCATTAATTTATTTATCTATTTTTATTTTTTGTATCTAGAGGATGACACGAGGTTGAATTTGATCACAGCCACTATAATGTCTAGGTGAAACCATACGTGCCCCAAGCATGAACCACACGGTAAATCAAGGGAATTTGAATTTCTATAAAACTTCATATCATGGTCATCGCCAATAGAGTTGTCCCATTGGGAACATTAATTTAATTTAATACTCTTGTAATTTCAATTAACTAATATAAATCTAGATTTACTTTAAAATCAACTTGTATTTTCCTTAATGGAAAAGTTTAACTATTCTACATTTTTGTCATTTTCACCTTGATATAATCCTTGGTGATTTTTTTGTTATTTTAAATGCATATTTGAATTCATAAATAGATTCAAATCTCAAAAAAAACTTTCAAACAATATTTTAAAATAAACAGTTTTAACACTTCTGAAAATAAAAATTAATAATTATTTAAATATTTACATGCGCACTCTTTAATATTTAAATATTTATCTACATATTAACATAATTTTGTTTTTGGTCTTTTTTGTTACTTGAAATGCATATATGAATGCATAAACATATTCAAAGCTCAAAAAAAGATTTCAAACAATATTTTAATATAAACATTTTTAACACTTCTCAAAATAAAATTTTATTATTATTTAAATATTTACATACACACACTTTAATATTTAAATATTTATCTACATATTAACCTCTCTTTTTTTGGATTTCAAATTTTTTTTACACAGTAATAATAAACAAACAAACAAAAACAAAAACGTGAAAATCTACATTATAGAATATTCATGTCCACTTTGGTGGTTAGTAGTTACTAATAATGACCAGATGTAGTTTATACAAAACATTAATAATATTATTGATGTTGTTGTTGTTAACTAATGAACACGTTTACCTTAACGATCACCCTCCCTAAAACAAAGTAACACTCTCTGTCGGGTCAATGAAAAAGTGGCAGGTAGTCAACATTCCATGAGGAACGGTGTGACATCCGTGTACAATTCAAAAGAACAACATGCGTTTTATTCAAGGAACTCAAACCCTTCTTTAGTCAAAAGCTAATTCTGCATCGCGAGCTTCCACCTACCCTTCCCCAAAGGGATTTTATGGAACAAGTTATTCATGCAATAGAATGGCCCTGATGAGACAGCTCCTCCGCCGCCAACAATCGGGTCCCATCAACCCTGCCCCACATTCCTCCTACTCCCATCACCCAAGGGCCCAACTGTCTGTGGCCTCCCTAGAGCCCCTCCTCCTTTTCCACCCTCCTCCCCTACCCACACCCTCCACCACCCTCCCCTGCCCACGAATGAGATGCCACCCTGCATTAAATTGTAGATTGTGAATGGTGATTTTGAATTTTTTGCATGTCGACATCATGACTAATTTACCTCCTTCTTGAATGGCTAGTGTTTCCATTGTGAATGGAACAAGCTCTCGAATGCTCCATGCGCTCTGACAACTCCCTTGCACTTCGACAACTCCCCTGTGCATTGAAACGGGTATGCTTCTATTAACTAGCTCGAGTTACATTGTGAGAATTCTACAACATGTGCAGTAGGGAAGAATTTTAAGTGTTTGTTGTCTACAATTTTTCTTCTAGGAAAAAAAACCCAAGTGTAAATTAATTGTGAAGTTAATGCTAGGTGAGGCTAAGCTAGTAGTTATTAGTAGCAATAAGGTAGGTGATCTGTAAATTAATGGCAACGACCTAGATCTAAGGAGATTGACATCAACCACCTAAACATAAGGACACCAACACTGTAAATTAATGGAACCACCGGACATAAGGGCACAACACTATAAACTAGTGGAACCACCTAAATTTAAGGACACCAAACAGTAAATTAATGGAACCACCTAAACATGAGGACACCAATACCAACATTGTAAGGATGGCAAGGACACTAACGCTGAAAGGATAGTAACATCGTTGCGGCTATGATTGAGGGGTAATCTAAAGGTATTGTAGAAAGTATGAAAGAAAAAATTGAATGAAATATAATCAGAAAAAAGTTTAAAGGGAAGTGGAATGAAATAATAAAAAGATATGGTAAGTGGAATGAAATAATAAGAAGAAAACTATCCATGCCCATTTAACAAAAAAATTATTAAACTGTAGATTTAATAAGAATGGGTAATTGGGTTGGTTTTGTATTCATGTGATAAGGGTTGATTCAGAAGAATGGGTTGGAAGAAAATTTTGTGCTTAGACCACATTTTGAACATTAATCAACTTTATTCTTCACAAACATTTTTCTAGAAATAATCTACATTAGATAGCCAACACAAAGCTAGATTTCCCCACATCTTGTTAAATGTTGCCATTTTCTAGCGAGGAACTCACATGCCCAAAAATCAAATGATGTTTATTATGGAGAAGATAATGATCTTTACATCCCTCCATGAACCTTAAGGTTGATGGTTTGATGTTATAGTATGGTTGCAAAACTATGTGGGGTTACAACAATTATTATCCATTTTCCAACACAAATGAACTATAACCTACTGCAGAACTCTTCAACATTGTATAGCTAAACTAGATTGCATCCAACAACTATAAAAATTTCAATTTATTTACATGGACGAAACACCTTAGGTAATCCTCTACAAAGTCATTGATATGTTTTATATGCTCACTGATTTATAGATGATAACTTGAATTAATTAATAGCTTGGTTCCAACAAGCTTGAATAATTATGTCCAAAATACTTCACAATTTTCTTAAAGAACAGCCTTGAAAACTTGGAACAAAGGTCAACCACAACGAAAATCCCGTTATATACTTGTGAAACTAAATGCTAGTATTTGAAGCATGAATATCACCTATCATGAAGCTCAAGATAGAGAGTATCATGTAATCATCTGACTTTTGCATATTACAATTTGGAATTTAATGTGTTAAAGTTATAAACCTGAGGCATATACATCAAACTTTTGCAAATTCCAAAGTAATAATCTTATTGAACATTAAACATTTCATACCCTACATTTCAGGTTAGTCATACATCCATTTGATTTGTAATGTTACAACTTTAACTTCCAAAAAAATTTGCAAGCCTCCTTCATAAAAACATTGGAAAATGATTTTTTTTGGCACTAGAAAATGATTTTCTAGTGCCTACAGGAGCGCTGGAAAATCATTTTCCAGCGCCTACAGCAATGCAAGAAAATGGTGATGTCTTTTGGAGTCTAATGTTTCAAGCGAGTTGCATCGCTCCTCACCAACACTAAGAGAAAAAGACAGATATGAAGGGATTATATAAATATATTGATTAACTTAGAGTAGAGGACTAATAAAGATTGATCATTTATAGTTTCTATAGGAGAAGTGAATGAGAATAAATGAGATAGAAAAATGAAAATTGACATGGAAATATGGGAGAGACAAGGGAAGGATCGGTTATAGTCCAAAAATCTAGTTTGGATTGGCCACATTTTTTTCAATCTTTATGAGAACACCAACTCAAAGCACTATCACTTTGTTCATTACTACTTTAGATTATTACTAGTTCACAACTACAAACCTAGGTTTAAGGAGGGGATTCATGTTCAACGACAACTCCTATTTATTGGAAAGCAACTAAATGCATATTCATAAGATAATATGTCATCTATGAGTAAGGCACTACGTGTCCATTTTTATGCCAATGTGGTGGTGTGTTTAGGAGAGGCACACCCTTAGAAATGGAATTCCTCCTCTCCTTTAGATCCATACATGGGAGCTTTCAATGTTAATTAAGTGCTAAAATTATAGATATAGGGGGTTATTGAATACATTATTCATTACAAAACACATGGTCTCATATATGTAATGGGTTGTATCCTTTCATTGTAGTTCTTCATGATTGACTTATGAAAACATGGTCCATAAATTTTAACCTTCTTCTATGTTTTAAAGGTTTTTTTCATTATGAATTTTCAGTGCCCCATGTCATATGTCCTTACAAGAGGGGCCATGGTTTATGGGAAAAGTGGGTGTTTTCATCACACCCAGGTTCTCATACCCCAATCCAACAACCATGGCTATAACTATCATTGTTGTGTGGGTGCATTTTGTTAGTGTTAGTCTTATCTGCCTCTCACTAGTGATCAAATATGCTTGTAACAAGTATGTTAGGGGTATCAAGGTAAAATTTTATCATGTCACTAGGTTTTTAGAGTAAAAATTGGTCATTGGCTAGTTTGTCTAACAATGTCTCTATTCTCTTAAAAAACCTCACATGTTGATCGCTTACTTCACTTAGAAGAGGGAATCATAATAAAGAGAATGTTTTCATCATATCAGTCATCATCATTACCATTTCACGCAGTCTGATGTATCCATTAGGTCATTTGGTTTTTCAAGGTCCATCCTCATTCCATGCATAAATATGACATTAGATGAGTTGTGATAAGGAACTCTCTAAATAATTTTTTATGAATTTTCATAATTTATTCATGGTTACAATCTCAAGGTTCCAAAAGAAGAAGTCTCACTATTCAAAAAGATAAAGAGAAGCTCAGGTTTCAACTCTCCAAAGTGGCCAATTTAAAAGGTTAAAGTCATGTTTTGAAAATGTATGTGGGGCCCATTTTTGTTTGAAAGAAGATCATATTGTGCCTATAAAAGCTCAAAAAGTCCCAAACTTGTTTCATTTACATCCTAACCTCCTTTGTTCATCGAGCTCTCCCCTCCATTGGTGAAAAAACACAGGTTTTTTAGCTAAATTTAGGAAAAATCTCACGGCGCTACGCTTTTGCTAACTGCACTGCAGTTCTGGAGGCGGCATTGCGCTTCCATGAATTGCACTAAGCTTCTACTAATTGTGTTTTTCTTGTGATAGAGTAGCCCAAAAACCGCCCAAACTCACCCAAATTTCAAATTTGAGCTTAAATTCCTAAATTTTTCTTTTCTAAGCTTATTCACAAGTAAGTATCATCATCTTTCTTACCTTTCTCCTTCGTCAAAGTAAATGCAAATGTAAGTTTTCTTCATCTAGGGTTTATGTGAAATTTCATGCTGCAAGACTAGTGTAACTGATGGGTTTTGTTTGTTATGACTTTGAAAATTTGTAAATTTGTCACCTCATACCTCTACACTGTATAAATCGCTCTATAATTCACTAATTAACTCATCTACCCTCATATTACCTCACCTTTACACAAACCCTAGCTCATACCTATCATTTTGGGAAAATTTTGTAGTAGGAAAATTTTTCAATTTCTCCTAATCATCCCTTTCTCTCACTTCACTCCATTCAAACTTCCTAAGTTTCTTGCAGCCCCTATCCACATCCCAAAATTTCCCTACCATTATTTCCCTTCCCTAACCCCCTCATTTCATTATTTCACTCATTCCTCACTCTTTTTCCATTTTCCTATTATCTATGGTTTCTATCATAATGGAGGGAGATTCTTCACCATCAAAAACGAGAAAACATCATAAAGGAGGTAAAATCCTGAGATATGAGCCTACCAATTGCAATGAAATCAACTCATCACCATTCATCAAGCAGTGCTTTGAAGATGTCAGTTGTCTATGGTTTGTCAAAGAGTGGGTGAAGTGGGTTTCCATGAACAACTAACTGATGGGATTGCCACCAATCTAAAAGGGGAAAGGGCCATCATAGCAGGGGTTGAATTTACATTTTTAGTAGCAACCATTTCTCTTTCCACAGGGATACCTGATCATGGAGAGTACTGGTTCAAAGGCATGAGCCTGGACCTTGAACATTACAGATCTTTCTTGAGATCACCATACAAAGAGGCCCATACACACATCATCCCATTTAGGTACCTATTGGAAAAAAATGCGCCATTGATGAAGGTTGTAATGAAGTTTTTCACCTATGAGGGAAGATTTTCCAGATTTTATACATACCAAATTAGGCTTCTAATGAATTTCACAACTCTAAAACCTCTCAACATGTGTAATTATCTATGTAGAAGCCTTATTAAAATGTCTAAGAATGTACAAGTGAAAGGCAAAGAACATCATCCTAGTATTTTTCATCACAGCTTGATAAATATTGTAGTTCTCCATCAGCTAGCATAAAGGAACATGACATGGGATTCATTCATAGAAACAACTTTGCATTAGCATGAAACTACTTTTTCAGTTCATCATCAAGACATATCAACACAGCAGGTGGAGGTAGGATCATCAAGCAAGTCAGTGCAAGTTCCCAAGGCACCTAAACTTGAGGTGACTAGAATATATCAAAGAGGAAAAAGGCTTGTGTTTACTTCTCAAGTTGATAAAAGGGCGAAACCTTCTACAACAGCAAAACAAGGACCACATGTATAAGATGAAAACCTAATTGAACATGATTTTGAATTGGTGGACTTGGAAGTAGCAAATGAACCTTCAAACATGCAACAGATTATCAAAGAGAAGGATTCTCAAATCAAAGAGCTCATGGACAATATGGAAAGAGCAAGGTTCGTCATTTCCTTCCTTGAACAAGAAAACAGTCAGCTTAAGGCTAAACAACTCATCAGGGAGAAAGAGAAATCCAAGGTTTTTCAGCAAGGAGGCAAAGGTAAAGCAATGTTGGAGCCTGCTGAACATGAGGAACATGAAAAATAAGTTAGGAAAAAGAAACCAAGAACCAAGGGACTCAAAAGGGCATTGAAGAAGGAGAAAGGACATAATCTGTTAGATTAAGACTAAGACATGGAGGATAGAATTTCCTTGGAGATCAATGAGGATAGAGATTATTGGCTAAGTAAGGTCAATGACCACTTGGAACAGCTTTTTGAAAAAGCCAACAAGGATAATCAGCTATTGAGACACATTGTTTTTGGGAAAATTAGTGTCTTGTTGAACGACTAACCCTCTAGGTTTGGCAGCTACCCTAGAAACAACAGTTTAGAGCAATTCAATGATCTTTCATATGTGTAACAAATAAGAGAAAGATAGTAGAAAACCAGCTAGGAACTTTCGCTTGATCCCTTGCCTGATCTCTCTCTCCTTTGGCAGATCCAGTAACTCCTCCCCGTACTTAACATGCTTGGAGAGTACCTGCACAAGTACAGCAACAAAGAATTGTCAAAGCATCATGATCTATTACAACATAAACATTATAGAATCAGATATATAATGAACAAATGAAATCATTCACAATTACACAACCATATGGGAAAAATCCTGAAGAACTTTATAAATAATAAGGAAAATTACAACCCAGTTGTCTGATCCAGCACCATCCTCCCAGCATCAATCCTTCTTCACCTCATGAATTAGCAAGTTCACACCAACAAGAATACAATGCTCTCTCCTCAATCACAAACTAACAGCACTTACTTGTAATTCACAACAATTCAGCCTTCTGATCTCTTGAATGGGAGATCCTTTTATAGAAGTTTGCAAAAGTGTGAGTCATCTAGGGGATTGATTAGTGTCATTCCACTTATTACAATTGGTTCCACAAGAGAGGGGAATTAGAGATGGTTTCCTAATTTCTTTGGTCATCCTTGGGTGAATTCATAGAGGCAAGTGGCATAGGAGAAGTTTCTAGAAGATTCCATGAGCAACCAACTAACAAATTGTCCCGAAAATTTGTCCATCCTCACCCATCACACCCTATAGAAGGCCTAAACAGTGTGCATCACACTTTGACAGTGTACCAGTCAGTATGCATCGCATTTTATTAGTGTAGCAGTCGGTATGGTCTAGTTTAGGCTCTTTCTGGATGATTTCTGAAGTGGAGCTTCTGAGGAATGATGTATTTGGATGACTTGGTTTATTTAGGGTATGAAGCAAATATTTTAGGGGTTGATGAACCCTAATTCGTCGACATATAAGTTTGGGTTTGATGTGCCTTGATGTGTTTCTTATGCGCTTTGTTAGCCAATGCAGCATCATGACGGGTTTCATCTATATGGATTAATTCCAATAAACAAGCTTCTTCTTCAGAAGTTTCGGGAAGCAAGTCGATTGCAAGCTTGAGGGATGAGATTCCACACTGAATTGGTAAGACTACTTTTAGACCATACACCAACTGAAAGGGAGTAAATCCAGTTGCATTTCTCACTAAGGCCCGGTATTCCCACAAAGCTGAGTACAGGATTAAATGCCAATTCTATTTATTGACTCCAATCATTCTTTGCAGCATGCGCTTAAGGACTTTGTTGATTTCCTCAACTTGTCTGTTGGCCTATGGATAATATGGAGTAGAACTATCATGGGACAGTCCTAATTTGGTAGTTAACTCGACCATCATGTGATTGCGAAAATACAACCCATGATCTGTGACTATAGCCTATGGCACACCGAATCTAGAAACTACATGATTGAAAAAAAGAGTGCAGCCATTTCGCTGCTGTTGTTCAATGTAGGCATCACCTCGGCCCATTTGGTAAAGTAGTTGATAGAAACTATAATATACCCATGCCCCTCAGGCCAAGGTGGGGTTACATGTCATGAAACCAATGCCCCATTTTGTGAATGGGCCAACAGCAACTACTGGATGCAATGGTGTAGGTGGTAATTTGGTTTTACGATAAAAATTCTGATAAGCATGGCAACTTCTAACTGCAAGTATGTAATCTTTGAATATGGTTGGCCAGAAGCAACCAGCTCATAATATTTTTTGTGCAGTTGCATAACCAGATAGATGCCCCCCACAAGCACCTGAATGACAATCATTCAAATCTTTTTCAGCTTCCTCATGTGTGTGGCACCTTCGTACAATCATATCGACACCACGACGATAAAGTGTATCACCAACGATCAGATAATCTTAGGCTTGGTATCAGATATGTCGTTGTTTAGAGCGAGAAGAGTTGGGCCTAAAAGCTTGAGTCTGGAGATAGACTAGTATATCCCCATACTACAGATCACTCGACGATATCAGAAACAGAGTCTCATCCATGATTGATGCTTCTGATGTTAAATCGTTGGAGGACAAGGGAAAGTTGCAAAGTAACTCTGCAAAGACAAGAGACTTCTTTGATTTGGATTTGATGAATTCCATTTCAAACTCTTGCAAGATGACTATCCATTTGGAATATTTTCCCCCCAGCAATTGACATGACAGAATGTATGTCATAGGGTTGTAATCTGACACAATGATAGTTTTGCGAAGGAGAATATAATGTTGAAATCTCTATACTACTTGAGCGGCTTCTAAAGACAACTTTTCAACATAAGAGTACTTTCTTTCTGTATCATTAAGATTGTGACTTAAATAATATATAGGATATTCAATTCCATCATTTTCTTGCACTAAAACGATACCGATGGTTGTATCTGCAGCGATGAGATACAGGTAAAAGTCTTTTTGATAGTCTGGGGCATACATTAATGATGCTTTTATCAGGGAATCTTTGAGAGCATCAAAGGAAGCTTGTGCAACCTGATCCCAATGGAAGGGTACCCCTTTCTTCAAAAGACGTGTATAACCTTTAGCAAGCTTAGCATAATTTGGAATGAACCTCGTCAAAAAGTTAGCTTTCCCTTGGATTCTTTGGATCTGAAGCAAATTTGAAGGTGGAGGCATGTCAAGAATTGCCTGAACCTTAAATGGATCGAGTCGAATTCTATATTTAGAAATTACAAAACCAAGTTGTCGACCAGAACCAACGCAAAAAACACATTTGTGTGGATTGAGTCTTATCTTGTAGTGTTGGAAACGTAAGAATATGGCTCTCAAATGTTGCGAATGATCAGTCTGTTTTCGCGAATGAGCAGGCAGATCGGCAAGATATGGTTGAACTATGTTTTGCTGTCATGGAAGGCATAAGTCATTGCCCTCTAAAATGTTTCCCCTGCGTTCTTCAAACCGAAAGGTAATTTATGATATGCGAATGTGCCCCATGGACATATAAATGTAGTTTTTGATTGGTCCTGTGGGCAGATATTGATTTGATTGTATCCGGAAAATCCATACATGAATGAAAAGATTTCGCATCTGGCACATTCATCAATAATCTGGTCGATGAAGGGTGTATGACAGTTGTCCTTCAGACATGCTTGATTTACATCCCTACAATTGATGCACACTCTTATCATTCCTTGTTTTTTCATTACAGGAACAATATTCGATACCCAGTTAGTGAGGGGTACAGGGTAAATGAAGCCAACACGCAAAATTTTTTCAACCTCTGCTTTAATAGCAGCAGCTTTCTTTGGATGAACAGGCTGAAGCCGTTTTCATACAGGTTTGACATCAGGATACATCTTGATCTCATGTTCGACAGTTCTCAAGTCAATGCCTGGAATTTCCTCATAAGACCATGCAAAGACATCTTGGAATTCACAAAAAAGAGCACAGTAATTTTCTAGTTCTGATGGAGAACAAGATTTGCCAACATGAATATTTTCTACAGCATTGGGTTTAGTCAAAATATTAATGGAGATAGTCTCTTCAATGTTAGACAGATTTCGCTCGGAATCGATTGTATTTACAGAATTCATTAAAAAATCAACGATTGAAGGGTGATTGAGGTCTTTTGAATAATCTTCATTGTCATCTCGAAGTTGGGAACAATGATGATAATCTTCCCACGGTGTCTCTCCTAGCATCATTGATCGGATGATTCCTTCATGTGTAGAATGTATACGAGACCAAGGATCTAAAGAGGTACCATATTCTAAAGAACTATCTACCCAAACAACTGTCGAGTGCGAATTGGGGTTTGTCGCACAAGCCCAATAAATTGATTGCTACAAAGATTCGATGGGGATTGGCGGCAATGCCATGCAATAATCATCACTCTCAAAATTGTTGGAACTCTTCTTAAACTCAGATGATGTAGAAGAGATCATATTGCAGGTTTCCACTGTGGCCACTTCCGTTAAACCAGATGGAGACAGGAGGGAAAATGTACCCATCAAGGAAGGATCTTTTAGGAGACCTACCCCAACATTTTGAAGCGATTGTGAATGTCCATGTATCAATGGAATGCTTCCAGTAGCTTGTGAACTATTAGCAAAAAAGGCTAGTTGGTCGATGACTGTTATTCCACCTTTGAAGGGAAATGCAATTGTTCGAAAGTATGTGGACACAACTGCAGTCATAGCATAAACCCAAAGCCTTCCCAGTAAAATATTGTAATCAAGGAGTCCATCAATGACCTCAACTTCAATATCTATTGTTTTGTCCCCTAGTTCTACTTGCAAGCTACTTAAAATCTCGTATGGAGTGTACGTTCTTCCATCGAAATCTTTTAGTATTGTTGGTGATCGTGACAAGGGTGGTGAACCAAGAGTTTTCTAGCAACTCATTGACATGATACAGGTAGATGCCCCCTCATCAATAATGATTCGATGAACATTTTTATTGAGGGCTTTTACCTGTATAAGGAAAGCTAGTTGTGCTGGTAACTGTGGTGTATATCCTATATGATTAAAGACCACAAGATTGGAATCTGTAGGATCGATCCCACCTATCACTGATAACAAAGCCTGCTTTTGGGAGGGACAACGTTGCAATACCTCAAGTGTCGACATAGCGGAAGGAAATTAAGCCAGATCCTCCACTATATTATAATTTTGGGCTACTCGAGCATGAGGATTAAATGTCAATTTATGTATGACTCCCTTCGGTGGCTTAATTGTTAATTCAGGAATAATGGGTGGAATAATTTTCGGTGAAGTCGTAGTCGAAGAACTAGGTTGATCAGTACCCTGGTTGTTCGACGATGATGGGTTCCCATAATCTGTATTCCTTGTCGATACTAAAACATCATTTTTCTTGTTTGCGATCGATAGCATAAGCACTTGGGATGTGGAAGCATTATCAGTGGCAACCATATGTGTTTCTGGGTTCGGAAACGGGTGTGTCAACACTGTTGAGGTATATGAATTCTTCAAAAGTTTAGAAACCTCAGATTGATGTGGATAATCTCTCGTGAAATGCTCCTTGTTGCATATCAAACATGGATAACGAGGTGGTTTCCTTGCCGAAGTAGGGGTTTTAGACAATTTTGGGATTAGAATTCTCATGTTTCTTCTTATTATTTTTCCCCTTCTTCTTGCCTCCTGGTTTCTTTTGATTTTTCCCCTTGTCAGATGACACGGTAGTAATCTCAGAGGCAGGAATATTTTTAGATGAATTTGCATTTTGACTAGAGATAACAAGAGCTTGACCAAATGGTCCTCTCGCTGTTTGTGTGCTCGAGGAACCGATCACACCGTCGCCGGCATGAGAGTCCCTACTTGATTTTGGAGGGGGTGGAATGGTAAAAGTTGGTCTAGGAGCATCAGGAATTTTGTCATAGAGCATGCCTGATTATGTATAAATCAGATCTAAATATTGGGCACGAGCAATGACTTTCTCTTATGTGACAACTCCTCCTTTCGCCATGTCCTCAGTGATAGATGGCAATAAGGACTTAATAAACCACTCAGCTAAAAGATAATCAGGAACATACGTCTTTACCATTCGACGACGATGACGCCACTCATGAATATGATCAGATATGTGAGTGGAAGTGGTTTGTTTAAAGTTGATAAGAAGTTCTGTTCCAGTTTCGTACCTGATAGGCAACTGAAAGTGGGTTAAAAAGGTAGTGGCAACAATGGTGAAGTTATCAAAAGAAGCTCTAGGTAATTCAATATACCATTTTGCTGCTGGACCAGTTAGCATTCTCTGGAAAAGATGAAGTCTAATCGAATCATCATTCAAAGTGTTGGATGAACACCATAAATGAAAAATCATTACGTGATTCGATGGGTCTTCTCCTAGATTTCCATTGAACTTTGAAATGTCAAAAGGGAGTTTATGTGGAATCGTCGGCAACTAAGGGGCGTATGCAATTGGATCATTTGTGAGCCGATTCAAATATGGTAGTTCTAGAGTTGCTACAAAGGGAAACTCTTGATTCAGGTTGGGTGGAGCATACCCAGGATAAGATGGAATCACTTGAGCAGTACCTCTTTGCATACTAGCATATGGCATTTTCATCTGGTAACCTTGATAAGGTCGTTGGATATAACCAATATAAGGCGGTTTTTGATAACCAGTTTGAAAATATGGTTGCCTATAATCGGCAAAGCCTTGTTGCCCAGATCCTTGATATGTTTGATATTGTCCAAATCCAGTCTGAGCTTGGGAACCAAGTCCAAACTGGGGTTGGGACTACTGGAATTGTTGTTGTTGATATTTTGATAGCATGGTACTTGTGCAGGTACTCTCCAAGCATGTTAAGTACGGGGAGGAGTTACTAGATCTGCCAAAGGAGAGAGAGATTAGGCAAAGGATCAAGCGAAAGTTCCAGTTTGTTTTCTATTATCTTTCTCTTATTTGTTACACATAGGAAATATCATTGAATTTCTTTAAACTATTGTTTCTAGGGTAGCTTCCAAACCTAGAGGGTTAGTCGTTCAACAAGACACTAATTTTCCCATAAACAAATTAGCGACCATACTGGGGAAAAATCTTGAAGAACTTTATTAATAATAAGGAAAATTACAAACTAGTCGTCTGATCCAGCACCATCCTCCCAGCACCAATCCTTCTTCACCTCATGAATTAGAAATATCACACCAACAAGAATACGATGCTCTCTCCTCAATCACAAACTAACAGCACTTACTTGCAATTCACAACAATTCAGCCTTCTGATCTCTTGAATGGGAGATCCTTTTATAGATGTTTGCAAGAGTGTGACTCATCTAGGGGATTGATTAGTGTCATTCCACTTGTTAAAATTAGTTCCATAAGAGAGGGGGATTGGAGATGGTTTCCTAATTCCTTTGGTCATCCTTGGGCGAATTCAGAGAGGCAAGTGGCACAGGAGAAGTTTCTAGAAGATTCCATGAGCAACCAACTAACAAATTGTCCCGGAAATTTGTCCATCCTCGCCCATCGCACCCTATAGAAGGCCTAAACAATATGCATCACACTTTGACAGTGTACCAGTCATTATGCATCACATTTTATCAGTGGAGCAGTCAGTATGGTCCAGTTTAGGCTCTTTCTTGATGATTTCTGAAGTGGAGCTTCTGAGGAATGATGTATTTGGATGACTTGGTTTCTTTAGGGTATGAAGCAACTCTTTTAGGGGTTGATGAGCCCTAATTCATCAACATATAAGTTTGGGGTTGATGTGCCCAAATATTTCTATAACACACATCGCCCATCATTATTAGACCAGAAATATGATTTGCAACATCAAGATCAAACAATTGAAAAACAAGCTAAAGGAAACCCTAAAGGACACAAATGAGAGGGATAACTTGGATATGCTTGTTGAAGCATCCATGAGGGAATGACATACCTTATTTTTCACTTCATGACCAATTTTGAAGTTTTTCTTATCATTTTTGGTTTTTAGAGAATTTTGTTGCCAAATTCAGAAATTGAGCTAGTCACAGAAGCGCAATGCCTTGCCATTGCGCTTTTTCCTCAGGAATCCAAATGACAAGTGGATTACATTTTTGGAAATATGATGACCTCCTCTCAAAACCCATTTCATCATATTTCTCAGAAAGGGCTCATGTTTTGAGAAAAAGGAGAAAAAGGGGTCAAAATCATCATTCTGCCACTCTTTTTGACAGGTCTTGCGCTTCTAGAGACACCTTGGGAGAATGAGTTTTAGAAGGCCTTCCCATTGGTTAGTTTCAAATATTCAAGGTGTTCTAGAAACTAGACAGGAAAGGCTAGTTGACCATTCTCTCAGATCTCAATTTGGACTTCAGGAAGGCACCTAAAAGTGGGCTCAAAGTTCGCGTTGCGCTTTTGCAAATTTCTGACTTTTATTTTAAATTTCACTGTGTAATTTCCTAGTTTTTAAGTTTGACTTGGTCAAAGTCAAAAATCATGATGTAATTGTAGTAGTTAGAGGTTAGATGATGTAATCATGAATAAATATACATGATAGATTGTTTTTATGGTTAATTAGGCCTCGTAAAGGAAGCAAAATTCAAAACAAAGTCTAAGAGAAGAGTTTGTATTTGACCTTCTCACTCTCACCTGTTAGTTGAGAGAATCTTGGAAATAGCTCCACCACCTAGGAATTTGATTCTTGAAGGTGGGAACCTGTTTGATCGAGTCTATATGTATCATTCTTCATTCAGAGAGTTGGGTTGGACTTTTGTGGAGAAGCTTGTACCTTATGTTTTCTTACAGCTAATCAAGGAGCAGTTGCAGCTATATTTCAAGAATACTTATTCAGTGAGTCTATGGTGGTTTTTTCCTTTCATATTAGTTTCTAATTGATGAAATCATCTTTATTTTCATGCTTTATCTTCTGCTTGTGGTTTTCCTTACAGTCATATAGACAGAATTCTTAGATTTAAGCTATGTTTATGTGGAAAATCATGCTTGTGTTCTTTTCTTCTATAGCTAATGAATTCATGCTTATACATGCTCATTATGTTATCCTAAACTATCATACCTATAATACATTGAAAAAACCTTAAATTCACCATAACGCACTGGTATCTAGCTCCTCTTTATACCTATTACTATACACTTGAGGCCTTGACCTAATTACATGTTCTGATCCCTAGTCCAACAAATTAAAAAACCCTAAATACTCAAACAAGACTTGTATATCTAGCCTAAAACCCATTTCTTTTCAGTTATTCATTGACAAATCCTTAGAGAGATCCCTCTCTAGTTCAGTAGGGCTAGCTACTAAACTGAAAGTGGTTCCAGGTTACCTCTTTCGATCTCCTCCTCAGCCTAGGAAATTGTAGGGGATAACATTTTGGAGCCATTGTCAGGGAAATGACTGATAAATCATTCATGGGAATTATTTTAAGCTTTTAAGAAAACTGGTTCTACAGTTGACAACTTCCGGTATCTAAAGATAGGTTGATTTTATAAATTTCATCAAGTTTAAGGTGTGAAAAAATTATGGCTCCTCAAAGACATACTAGGTCAAATCCTAACCCAACTCCACCTTTTATTGTTGATGACCCAGAAAAAATGCTTAGAAAACTCAAGTTACCTATCTCTAAAATTGCAGTTCGAAAAATAAGAAGGACAACTTCTTTGCCTAAAACTTTATTTACTTTTGAGCAACTTCCTTTTGATATTCAGTTAGAATTGTCTCTTTCAAGGTCAAAATCCAAGTCTTGTATTTCTGAAGTGATATCTGAAACTCTTCAATTTGAATTTCATTCCCAATCTTCTGAATCCCTATTTTCTAAAGTTGATCATGAGTTTTGGTTGAATTTTGACAAACTTCAAAGTCTTGCTGACTAGTTCCAAATCACTATTGAAAAGCCTGCATCCAATATCGACTTGAATACTTAACTATTGTTTCATCCTCTATTACACCTCCAAATACATCTACTACATCTCCAAATACCTTAGCTACCTCATCTCTCCTTCCACCACGTCCATTAGTGTCATCATATTTACCTACACAGTCCATTGTAGTACCTCCACCTCCTCCAGCAATCATGGCATGATTTGCACCTCTTATGTTGCCTACTCAAGTTGCTGCTCTACCTCAAACTTATGGCCAAAGACTCCCTCTGTTTGATGGAAGTTCAAAAATTACAGCCCAACATCATGTCGACAAGTTGATAGATTTTATCGATCTTGAAGATATTCATGAAGATGATGCTAAGATGACAATCACAACTCATAGTTTTTCCGGAGATGTGAAGAAATGGTTTCGCAATTTCGCTGCTAATTCTATTAATAATTCTTAGAGACTAATAGAGTTGTTCTTAGCACGTTGGCGAGAAAAGAAAATTCCATTGCAGATTTTGGCTGAGTATAACTCAATGAAAAGAAATTGAAATGAGACAGTCCAAGAGTTCAAAGTAGGGTTCAATATGGTATATAATTCTATTCCTGACGATATGAAGCCTCCTCCTGGTCTAGCACTTCTCCACTATGCTGATTCTTTCGACCTAGACATGGCATATCAGCTTAGGGAGAGAGACCCTACAACTCTTGAAGAAATGCAACGAAATCCAGTAAGTATCAAAGCTAATCTTCTCATCAAGAAATCTAAATCAAAGCCTGAAATGACCGAGAAGAAAGTTGTTTTTAAAGAAGAGCCCTCATCATCATCAGATATAAAGCTTGACACTTTGATCAAAACCATGGAAAGAATGATGTAAATAATGTCCATAATAGATCAACAAGCTGAGCCTTCAGTAAGGAATCCAAATTTTCGTGGCCAGCAACAACAAAAATTCAGAAATAGACAGAAGGAGCAGAGAAATCAAGATCCTCAAGGACAAGTAAGAGCTCCATTTCAGCAAAATTATACTGAAGGGCAGGAAGAAGATGAAGAGGAAATTGTAGAAGCAAAGCATTTCTTTGAAGAAGATGAGCTACCCACCTTTCTGACAGAGGAATATTACTTTTATGAAGAGTCTTTTGTACCAAGTGATCAACAGCTTGTACTTGCAAGTGATGATCTATGGGTTGTGAAAGCTGAAGAATACTAAAGAGGATATTGGAATGCTCTTAGTCATTTGTAGAAACAATACAACTTAAGGAATAGAAATGTACCATTTACATTGAATCAGAAGAGGCAATATACACAAAAAGATACACAAAGCAAAGAATTAGCTCCTACAAATCAAAATAAAGAAAAGGAGATTGTCATACTAAGCTGGGATAAAACTAATGAAGCCTCTACCAACAATGCAAAAGAGGTTCAAAGTGAAAGTCATAAGAAGGAGTCTCGAGCCAAAGGATAGACCTAAAAGAAGGACATCGCTGCAAAAGAGGTAGAAAAGAAATTTAATCTATTTAGTTTAGAGAATGAAATTTCTAAGTTGAAAGTTTCAATTCCTCTAACTGAATTAGTGAAGAATGATAAGTGTAAGTTTCAGATTGCACAAATGTTGAAGGTAGACCAAATGTCAGACATAGTAAATGTTGTCGATGATGAACCTATAATTCTGTTTGTTCCATCCTTAGAGGGAAGTCCTGAAGATAGTGAAATCCCACCTTTTTATCTTAGCCTCAAGCTTCATGACTTTATCCTCCATAACGCCATGCTCGAATCTGGTGCCTCACATAATCTTATGCCCAAATTCATCATGGACAAACTAGGATTGAGTATCACTCAGCCTTATCATGAACTTTACTCATTTGATTCAGGAAGAGTGAAATGTCTTGGCCTCATCAAATATTTAGTAGTGTCCCTGGACCAAATTCTGGCTAAGAATGTTCTGATGGATGTAGTAATCACTAATATCCCTCCTCGGTTTGGTATTTTGCTTTCAAGGTCTTGGCGGGAAAAGATAAAGGGCACTTTACAACTTGATTTTTCATATGCTACTATTCCAATATTTGGGCAACTTTGAAAACTCTATTGGGAGAATGAGATGAAATTCATGATTAGTAGCAAGGAAAAAACAATAAACCACCCCATACATGTCGTACATACTGATCTTGCTTCTTTCATTTTGTATAGTGACATGAATTCAGTAGATGATGATAGTCAGCTTGTAGAAATTTTAGAAGTTTTAGATGTTATAAGTAGTGTGTAGAAAGTTGTGATTGCTGAAGGAAAAGAGAAGAAAGAAGAATGCTTGCAGCCAGTAAATCCTCTTGAAAAGATCGTTGAGTTAGTGTAGATTACAGAGTGAGCTAAGATAGCGAGCCATCCTCCAAAAGATCAAACAATTCAGCCTTCAGAAGTTCTTTTTAATGGTCTTTGGACCATGGAGTTTGATGGTGCATTGGGAAAACAAGGAGCTGGGATTGGTGCTTGGATTCATGGTCCATTACATCATTCATGTAAAATTCCACGCAATGTAATAATGAGTTCTTATAAGTTAGATTTTGATTGTTCATAAAATGAGGCAGAATATGAAGCACTGATTGTTGGCCTCAAAATTCTAAAAAAGTTGGGAGCAAAGAAATTTTTTGTTTATGGCGACTCTGAATTAGTAATAAAACAAGTGAAAGGGGAATACCATGCCAAGCATCCAAGAATGAGAGCTTATCGCAATGTTGTCCTTGACATCCTCAAAACTTTTTAAGAATATACTTTGTCTCCTATTCCTAGAACTCATAATGTTATAGTTGATTCTCTTGCTATTGCAGCTAGTATGGTGAAGATTCCCATTCACTCCAATTATAAGTATTCTATTCATGTTAAACACTGCCCAGCTGTTCTTGTTAATATGAGATTTTGGTAGGTGTTTTGGGATGACAAACAAATCAATAAATTTCTACAAATGGAAGGTGAATTCCAAAATTACCGCATTGATGATGCATCCAATATGAATGATCCAGAGTTTCAAGCAACTAAGATTGAAATATTACAGTTGAAGTACAACAACATTCCAAGATGTCTTGTACCTTTGGAAGAGTTGTTCGATCGAGACGATGTTGCCAAAATTCCCACCATGGTCCCTGCAGAGAAAGGTGTCGAAGATGTGAACATTGGTGCAGCCGACAAGCCTAAGATGGTAAAATTGTCAAAGTGCTTATCTCCTAAGATGAATATCAAATTTTCTGATGTATTTGCTTGGGACTATTCAGATTTCAAGGTCTATGACAAGAATATCATTCAACACACTATTCCGATCAAGCCTGATCAAAATCCATTTCGCCAGAAACTGAGGAGGATTAATCCTAAGCTGCTACCATCAATTGAAAAAGAGGTAAATAGGCTTTATAAGTCTGGTATCATAGTTCCTATTCGATTTTCTGAATAACAGGTCATTCCTCCTCTATCTAAAATCATAGTTCCTATTCGATTTTTTGAATGGATGTCAAATCTAGCGCCAATAAGAAAGAAGACCGGGGAGATTCATCTTTGCATTGATTTTAGGAATTTAAACAAAATGTCCTTGAAGGACAATTATCCCCTACCAAAGATGGATCATATACTTCATAGGGTATTTGGGCCTTCCAGGATTGCATTGCTAGATGGATATTCTAGGTACAATCAGATTTTAGTACATAAAGATGATCAGTTGAAAACATCCTTCACAACACCATGGGGTACATTCATGTATGCCAAGATGCCATTTGGATTAAAGAATGCAGGAGCGACTTTTCAACGGGCTATGGACATAGATTTCGCCAATGAAAAAGATATATTTCTGGTTATTTATTTAGATGATCTCACAGTTTTTTTCTAAATCTGATGAAGACCATTTACATAATTTAAGAATTGTTTTCCCGAAATGCAAAAAATTTGGTATTTCACTTAATCCAAAGAAGAGCTTATTCGCCATGGAAGAAGGTAAGTTGTTGGGACATATTATCTCCAAGGATGGTATTCGCATTGATCATGCAAGATTTCAAGCTATTCAACAATTAGATTTCCCAAGGAACAAGAAAGAAATTCATTCTTTTAATGGGAAAATCAATTTTTTGAGAAGATCCATCCCTAACCTCGCTGAACATTCGAAAGAGATGACAAACATGTTGAAAAAGGACAGCGAGGTAAAATGGTCTTTAGATGCAAATAAATCTTTCCATGCAGTCAAATTTGCATTATCTACTGCTCATATTCTGATTAGTCCAGATTATACTTCAGATTTCATGATTTTTCATTTTCCTTTGAGCATACATTAGCAGCAGCCCTAATGAAAAAGAAAGATCAGAAACATGAGCAGCCTATAGTGTTCTACAGTCGAACAATAAGAGATGTAGCGATGAAATACAACATAATTGAAAAGCAGGCTTTAGCAATGGTGAAATCTCTCAAATATTTTCGGGTTTATATTCTCCATTCCCATACTATTGCTTATGTTGCCACAACAACTGTAAAGGAAATTCTTGTGCAGACAGATCCTGAAGGCAAACAGGGAAAATGGACCGTAACCATGCCGGAGCATGATTTGGAGATAAAGCCCACGAAGCTCATCAAGGGACAAGGTTTGGCTAAGCTCATGGCTGAATCTAATTTGCATGCATTAAATATCAATTTGATTGCATCACTTTCTGAAGAAGAAGAAAAAGTCTCATACTTACAAGTGTCTGATATGTTCATTTCATCTCCATGGTATTCTGACATTGTTTATGTGTTGCAACATTTAAATCCTCCACCGGAAATACCCAAATGTAAAACTAGATCTTTAAAGTTGAAAGCTTCGAAGTATTGCATTCTTGATGGTGCTTTATTTTGGAAAAACCCTGGTGATGTGTTGATGAACTGTTTGGTAGAAAATGAAGCAAAAGATGTGATGAAAATTTTTCACAAAGGAGATTGTGGTGGCTATCACTTCTAGAAGACTACAGCAAACAAGATTTTTAGAGTTGGTTTCTATTGGCCTACTCTTTTTTCTGATGTATATAAAACAGTGATGCGCTGTCATGAATGTCAAATTTTCCAAGGAAAAAGAAAACTTTTTCCATTACCCTTGCAGCCCATTTCAATCACAGCTCCTTTCCAGCAATGGGGTCTTGACTTCATTGGCGAGATCCATCCTTCATCATTATCACAACACAAATGGATCTTGATAGCCACAGACTATTTTACAAAATGGATTGAAGTAATCCCCACTAGCCAAGCTATTGATTTTGTTATCATTCAAATTATTGAATCTAATACCTTGTCTATATTTGGCTACCCGCAGAAAATAATCACTGATAATGCTACTGCTTTCAAGTCAAAAAGGATGGTGGAGTTTTGTGCTAAGTATCATATTGTATTGGGACATTCCACTGCTTATCATCCACAAGGGAATGGTTTGGCTGAATCTTCCAAAAAATATTTGATCAACATCATCAAGAAATTTTTAGAAGTCAATAAGAAGAACTGGCACAAAAATCTCATTAATGCTTTATGGGCGGACAGAGTTAGTACTAAGAAATCAATAGGTATGTCTCCTTTTCAGTTGGTGTATGGGGTTGATACAGTTTTTCCTTCATCTCTTGTTGTCCTGGTCATGAAAATTCTATAGGAATTGGACATTGAAACAAACGATATGCAGCGAAGGATAAACCAGATGATCCATTTATAGCAAACTAGAGAGGAAGTTTTTCAAAACACTTCTAAACTTCAAGAAAAGATAAAAAATATCTATGATCATAAGACAAGGGAAGAAAATTTCAATTTGGGAGATGTGGTTCTTCGTTGGGATGCGAGGAATGGAGAAAAAGGAAATCATGGAAAATTAAAAAATTTATGGAAACGACCATATAGAATTTCAGCTTTTAGAGGAAAGAATGTTTTTCTGTTGGAGGAAATGAATGGAGAAGATTATTCAGGAGGAGCGATCAATGGTAGGCTTCTCAAGCACTACCATATTTGAAGAAATATCTGCAAATTCTCACCACCATTGTACATACCAGTTTGTTTTTATGTTCTAGTGTCTAAGTGGCTACCATAGGGGTTTGAAGCTCGAGGAGAAGGCCATAAGGATACTTTGATCAGTTTTTGCTTTTATTTTACTTTTATAGTCCTATCATGTCAAATAGTTAGCCAATTTTCAGTTTCAGTTGAGTTTTATGCATTTTGACTACATTGCCCAATGAATAAGGCTACATGGTCTACAATTTTCTTGACACCTCCAAGGAGTTGCCATTCCCAGCTGGAGCCAATTTTAGTGTCAGTATTGTCTGCCTATTACTAGTGATTAAATATGGTTTTACCAAGTATGTTAGGGGTCTCAACGTCAAATTTTATCATGTCACTAGGTTTTCAGAGTAAAATTTGGTCATTGGCTAGTTTGTCTAGGAATGTCTCTATTCTCTTAAAAAACCTCACGTGACGACTGCTTACTTCACTCAGATGAAGGAATCATAATAAAGATAATTTTTTCATCATATTAGTCATCATCATTACCATTTCACTCAGTCTAATGTATTCATTAGGTTATTAGGGTTTTCAGGGTCCATCCTTATTCCATGTATAAATCTGGCATTAGATGAGTTGTGATGAGCATCTCTCTACATAATTTTTTATGAATTTTCATAATTTATTCATGGTTACAATCTCAAGGTTCCAAAAGAAGAAGTCTCATTGTTCAAAAAGATAAAGAGAAGCTCAGATTTCGACTCTCCAAAGTGGCCAGTTTAAAAGGTTGAAGTCATGTTTTGAATAGGTATGTGGGGCCCATTTTTGTTCAAAAGAAGATCATATTGTGCCTATAAAAGCTCAAAAAGTCCCAAACTTGTTTCATTTACATCCTAACCTCCTTTGTTCATCGAGCTCTCCCCTCCATTGGTGAAAAAACACAGGCTTTTTAACTAAATTTGGAAAAAATCTTCTGGCGCTACGTCTATACTAATTGCTTTGTGCTTCCATGAACTACGTTGCGCTTTTGCTAACTATGTTGCGCTTGTGAAAGAGTAGCCAGAAAACCACCCAAACTCACCCAAATTTCAAATTTGAGTTTGCATTCCTACTTTTTTCTCTTCTAAGATTATTCACAAGTAAGTATCATCATCTTGCTTACCTTTTTCCTTTGGCAAAGTAAATGCAAATGTGAGTTTTCTTCATCTAAGGTTTATGTGAAATTTCATGCTGCAAGACTAGTGTAACTGACGGGTTTTGTTTGTTATGGCATTGAAAACTTGTAAATTTGTCACCTCATACCTCTACACATGTATAAATCACCCTCTAATTCACTAATTAACTCATCTGCCCTTAGATTACCTCACCTTTACACAAACCCCAGCTCATACCTATCATTTTGGGCAAATTTCCTATCAGGACTATTTTTCAATTTCTCCTAATCATCCCTTTCTCTCATTTCACTCCATTCAAACTTCCTAAGTTTCTTGCAACCCCTATCCACCTCCAAAAATTCCCCTACCATCATTTCCCTTCCCTAACCCCCCTCATTTCATCATTTCACTCATTCCTCACTCTTTTTCCATTTTCTTGTAATCTAGGGTTTCTATCATAATGGAGGGATATTCTTCACCATCAAAAACAAGAAAACATCATAAAGGAGGTAAAATCTTGAGATATGAGCCTACCAATTGCAATGAAATCAACTCATCACCATTCATCAGGCAATGCTTTGAAGATGTCAGTTGTCTAGGGTTTTGTCAAAGAGTGGGTGAAGTGGGTTTCCATGAACAACTAACTAATTGGATTGCCACCAATCTGAAAGGGGAAAGGGCCATCATAGCAGGGGTAGAATTTACATTTTCAGTAGCTTCTATTTCTCTTCCCACAAGGATACCTGATCATGGAGAGTATTGGTTCAAAGGCATGAGCTTGGACCTTGAACATTACAAATCTTTCTTGAAATCACCATACAAAGAGGCCCATACACACATCATCCCATTTAGGTACCTGTTGGAAAAGTATGCACCATTGATGAAGGTTGTAATGAAGTTTTTCAGCTTTTCCAGATTGTATGGATACCACATTAGGCTTCTAATGCATTTCACGGCTCTAAAACCTCTCAACATGTGTAATTATCTATGTAGAAGCCTTAGTAAAATGTTTGAGAAGGTACAAGTGAAAGGCAAAGAACATCATCCTAGTCTTTTTCATCACATCTTGAAAAAGATTGTAGTTCTCCATCAGCTAGCAGAAAGGAACATGACATAGGATTCATTCATAGAAATAGCTTTGCAGTGGCATGAAACTACTTTTTCAATTCATCATCAAGAAATATCAACATAATAGGTGGAGGTAGGATCATCAAGCAAGTAAGTGGAGGATCCCAAGGCACCTAAACCTGAGGTGACCAGAATATATCAAAGAGGGAAAAGGCTTGTGTTTACTTCTCAAGTTGAGAAAAGGGCCAATCCTTCTACATCATCAAAATAGGGACCACATGTACAGGATAAGACCTAATTGAACATGATTTTGAATTGGTGGACTTGGAAGCAGAAAATGAACCTTCAAACATGCGACATATTTGTTGAGCTTCAAAATTACTCTTTTCATAGCAACCCTTTTCACTCTTTTTCCCTGTTTCTCCATGAGAAAGATGCATTATCATCACCAATGACTGGTATATACTATCTTAAGGAGGACATTTAGTGATTTACATATTATGCTTTTATGTTTTGTTGTTTGAATAAGTTTTTGTATATTAGCTACGAAACGCAACCTACTCTGCAGCTAATCGGTTGTTTTGTAGCTACCTTCATGCTTTAACAGGTTCCAGGTGTCAGAAGGAGAAACTGACTACATGGGCAGCTTGGAAATCATTGTGACATGGACCCAGTCTTATTCACCTATCCCAGGTCGACAAGGAAGTTGGTATAAGACTACGGTCAATGGAGAAGTCAAACGCAGAAACCGAAGGTAACAGGACTCTGTTTCGTGGATAACTAACACATTTAACAGTGATGGGAAGCATTATTCGAAACAACTACCTGAACCTACGGACTCCAACATCCACCTGTGCAACCGAATCCAACAACCACCATCTTGGATTTATGTCTCCAACAGCCAAGGAAGAAATTTTGCATACCTGTCTTCTACGTGTTTTGACTGTAGCATATTCTTCTCCACAAACAGTTGTATGGTTTTCATATAAATACATGTGTAAAGAACCGAGGAAGTTAGTAGTGATAGTGATAGTTTTATTGTGAAATCAAATTCTGAACTCTGTAATTTCTGGGCATTTTTTGTCCCTGTTATTAATATGAAGATCGCATGTTTTATGAGAATTTGAAGGAGTTTCCTTAAAGTTGATTGAGAAAGCATAGCCTAATAAGTTGCAGAGGGCCCCTGCACTGAAAAAGGTTTCATTTCATTTTATTTCTTTTCTTCCTGCTAACTGTAAATTCATCATTTCCGTTCACCGTGTTTATAATCATTTTCTTGCTAACAATGTCTATAATGCAATTTCCATCATTTTCTTGTTAACAGTGTTAATAATTTAGAGTAGCTTCCATTTTCCTAGTCTCTTTTTAATTTTTATCAATAGTTAGAAGATGAAGTTTAGTAATGTAATCTAGTTTTCTTCATTCACTGTTTTACTAGTCTTTAAATTCTCAATTAGACTAATTAGTGCCATTTACTGTCTTTGCCATTTTTATTTTCAAGTTTACTAACTCATGGTGTGAATGAATGTCTCTAAAAAACCCTTTAATTTGATCATTCATCCTAAACTAAGTGGTTGAGAATTTCATTTATGCAATGAGTCTTTGTTGCATCTCTGTATTTGCTTTATGTTAGATTAATGAAGTACAGAATTTCTCAAATGTCATCCCAAGGGCACTGTCTCCCAAAATTGAGAGGCAGAGTAACTAAGTATTTCATTTAGTTTTATTTCTATAATTAGTTAGGCATCAGTTACAAATTTCACTTTCAGTTCTTAAATCATGATTTGGAAATAATGGTAAAATAGGAATGGAAACTCTATTTTCATTTCTTGCTTAAGCTTGGCTTCCAAGTCTATCACAGCTCTCTTTTTATCTCTTTCTTAAAAGCTTTGTTTCATTTTTAGATTTTGAGTAGTCCTTACATAAGTTAGACTCAAGTTTTTGATAATTACATTATAAATCCTTAGGTATTAAAAGACCAAAAAACCCCCCAAAACAACATAAAACATAAAAATAATGAAGTAAGAAGGGTTATCTAGCAGAAACAGTGCACTACACTTCATCATTTTACGACACCTAGATTGATAATTTATGTAGAGCAATTTAGGACACTAAATTGACCAAACATTTTGGCGTCGTTGCCGGGGAAGTGTAACTAGGTAGCCTTATCTCTTACATTCAAAATAATAATAATAATAAATGACATGCATAGAGAAAGAGACTCTAGGGGTAGATTTATAACTAGGGGCAGAAGTTCAATTCCTACAACAGCACCTACTCCACCAAGAACAAGAAAATATACAACTCCATCCCAAACTCATACTCCCAGCCATAAAATTCCTGAAATTCCAAGGGCAGAAATCCAATCAATAGAATCTCCTACTTCATCTACCAAGGCAGTCTTAGGACAGAAAAAATTTGAATCTCCAACAACAGGAATAGCCTTTTTCACCTCCACAGGAGAGCACATTGTAGTTGAGGAATTAGGAACACCTGGTGAGGAAGAAGAAGTAGAACCTCTCTCTCATATTCCATTAATAGAAGAACCAGAGGAGGAGGAAGTAACCTTGCAGGTTGAGCCCTATACTGACTCTGAAGAAACTATAATGGCATAAGAAGAACAAGATGGAGAATTCTCACTATTTGGAGGAGGGGGTAGAGGGAGAGGTAGAGGAAATAATGGAGGAGGTAGGGGAAATAATGGAGAAGATAGAGGAAATAATGGATGAGGCAAAGGAAATAGGGAAATAGATAATTCTTTTGGATTCCCTATAGTGGATGAGGAAACAAATGCCACAATGAAAAACATCTCACGTCTGTCCTCCCAAACTTCCATGGGTTGAAAAGTGATGATCCTGAAACATTCTTATTTGAGTTTGAAGTCTTGTGCAGAACCTATGACTATCTAGAAGACTCTCAAAAACTCAAATTGTTTCCTTCAACACTAAAAGGAGTTGCTTTGAAATGGTTCATGGGGTTAGTTACTCAATCCATTAGAACATGGAATGACATGAAAAAAAAAACATTTTTGGATAGTTACTTGGATTATTGCATGCCTACCAATCACAAAGATGAAGTGTTCAAAATGATGCAGAGAGAAGATGAAAACTTAGAAGATTTGATTGAGAGGTTAAATTATAATTTGAAAAGAGAAAATATGAATGATTTAGATGAAGAAACCTTGAAAGATCTTTTATTAAAAGCCATTAGATATGAGCGGATAGATATCATTAACATGATGGGGAAGGGAGATATTTCTAAACTCCCATTGAATGATATAGGAGAATTGTGTGTTCATCTCTCAAGAGGGAAATCTAAAATAGGGAAAGGGCCAAGAGATCCTTCTCTCGTTAGAGTAAACAATATGCAACGAGATCTATAAGCAGGGAAGAAATTGGTAATATGCTTGATGAATTTAAAACTGACATTCTAGGGAGCCTTAGTGAGCAATTAGACACCCTTAAAATACAAAACAAGCAGAAAACCGAGGTTGATGCTTTAGCCATTTTTTGTCCAAAATGTAGAAAAAAACATGCTCTAAGGGAATTCCCTTTAGATGCAAAAATTGTAGAAACTTGTATGATTTGCTTGGAAAGTCATGCGACCAAGGGTTTTCCTTCAATCCCAGGTCTTAAGGTGGTCTTTCAAGAGGAAACAGTCCCAAATTTTGTAGAACCTCTTTGTTTTGTTGCTAGAAGACCTTGGCAGGGGCCACAAAATCATGAATTTAACAATCAAATGTATCTTCAACCCCCACCAAACTAGAATCCTTGGCAGCAACCTTGGCCTCAACCTCAACCTCAATCTCAGTTTCAATCTCAACCATGGGCACAAGGAGTACAAAATCCTTTTGGGATATTTTCTCAATATTACAAATATCCTCCATCATATTAGAATTATCCTCCCCCACACATTTCACAACAAAATCAGCAGCCACAGATTTAAAATCAGAACCCTCAGTTTTCATTGCCATTGTTGGGTTGCGTTATATTCTTTCCATGACTAACCTACGTAGTGAACCAGGAGGTTAGAGGGGGGGTGGAGCCCCCCCTTCATTGCGCCGATTGCGCAGCAGGGGGGTCATAGGGGGGGCGGCAGCCCCCCCTATCCAGGGGGTTTGAAGGGGGCGGGTAGCCCCCCTCTACGGGGTTCGGGGCAGCGCCCTGAGAAAATTTTTTTTTGGACCC
>APFE030596302.1:0-12586 GCA_000404065.3 Pinus taeda
CATCTACAAACATAAAAACATTGTGTAATCAGTGTATCTACATTGGTGAAAATAATGAAAATTGAAATAAATAATATACATCAATGCAAATCGAATAACAATGTACAATAGCAAGAAGTGACTCATGAATACACAGCTTCAAAACCAAGTATGATTCCATGTTGCAACAACTATTCTGTCGGCGTAATTACTTTGTTTGCTACAAGTTTTATACCTCATTATAAATCATAGATTTAATATAAAGGATTTTTTCATTCTATTAATTATAAACTCAAAGAAGTAAAACAACATAGATACTTACAAAATCCACAATTAATTTTTGATATGCGAACATATACTCAAAACCCGTATTTAACCCAATGTCAATCAATTCTTCTGATGACTCTTCCTTGTATGTTAGCATCTATTTGAAGATATTCAAGGATGGTTGTTGTAAAACAACTTAAAATATACAAAAATGAAATATTGAGTTCTTATCAGGAAATATTAACAGTTATTCAAAAACTTTGATATGAACCATTTTCTTCCTTGTTGTCTTGTTTTATGTGTTGAATGAGTTTCTTTTTTTTTTCTTTTCTGCAAGAAAATTCTTAAAAATTAATATGTAATGTTAAATTATTTATTTATATGTACCTAATAGAAAAAATATATGGTTAAATATATTTGAAGCACGTTATTATTGAGATGGCTCCTCCTGTGATGCAATTATGTCTATTTCTTTGACCATCTCCTTGTAAACTTTTTTGGACATTCCCACTGGCATGTTTCAGATATCATCTCATTGAACCTCTAGCATTTTCATACTCTTCTTGCAAAAGTAATAAACTATTTTTATATTGATATATGAAAACTAAATATAACAAAATCGTTATTAAAAAAATGAATGTTTTGTAGTAAATTATATATATATCTATATATATATATATATATATATATATATATATATATATATAATTCTAGAAAAGAATTTCTAATTAGAATATTACTTTTGAATGGTTTTTTTTGTTGTTGTATATTTTTGTTATTGCCAAGCCTGATAGGTCTGATTGACCATTGCTCTGGAAATGCTTTCTATAGTTTTAATAAAGCGTGCTTCTTGGAATCATTGAATTGATTTTTGCATTGTAAGTAGAAAGTATGTTTATACATTCATTCCACTATATCCCTCATAGTTCTATAAAAAATCTATGCCCTTTCATTAACCTCCAACACCACTCTAGATGAGCTAAGTACCAATTCATCATCATTTACATGTTCTATAAAAAAATTCGTAGGATGAAATGATTTTCCTTTATTTTCGGTTCCTATAGAACATTAAACATATGTGAATTAATAGATTTTTTGAAATATGTTATCTAATATTCTTAAGTATATTATTAATGAACATTCCAAAGAAAAAAGGCTCATATTGAATAATATTTTTTCATTCACCTCATTCATCCTTCTGCAATTTTTCCATCATACTTTTACGTTATTTTACATTTAGATCATAAACAAACTTATCGAGCTTCCTCATTTTGTGGCTCTGCATGACACACACAAACAAATACATATTAGTTAAGCTTACATATAGTTCAAGCATATTAATTTTGTAAAAAAATTACATAGAACTTGCATTTTATTCTTTTTTGGATGTGTTATCATTATGTCGATTTTTGTTTTTTCCACTTGACAATTTTTCAGACATTTTTTTATGAATATAAAACCCATGTCATTAAATACAGAAGCCATTAATTTATATATTTATAAATAAATCACATAAATTTTCAATCAAAAGAGCTCTACAAACGGCTGCACTTATGTGAACAAAACACACTAGTGCGTTTAATTTAGTTAGAACATCGAGATTTAATTATTAAGCATCAACAACGAAAATTATTTAAAAAAAAAAAACTTCAAATTATGATGGTGCCATATGTAACGATAAAATCACCTCTATCACAGTACAAAATGGAAACAAAAAAGTAAACACATGTTTTTTGACTTAACAATGCTATTTATCATAGGCGTTCTGGTGTGTTATATATAACATGGGGCACAAGTGTGTTATACTTTACTAAACGAATCGGGTGTTTAATTATCAAGAGCCGACAACGAAAATTGATTTTTTTAAAATGAAAATAAATAAATAAATAAATAAATAAAACATGTTTTTTGACTTAATGGTGCTATGTGCATGATACCAAACATGAAGCACCAGTGCATTTTTTAAAACTTAATGCACGAGTGACTGAAATTTGTTTAAAATAAACGACAAGAGCCGATGGGATTGGATCATATTCAATAAATGGTACCCATGATTTACATGTTTGAACACCTATATATTAGTAATACACATAACCCCTTAAATCTAAAGACCCTAAAATAAATCCCTAACTATGAGTTGTAGAGGGAAGTTAAACCCTAAGGTGAAATTTTGCAGTCACAGTATAGCTAAAATAAGCAAGGGTTTAATGGTAAGTATTGAATTGTTCTTCTGTACTGTCTGAAATTTTAATTAAATCTAGATAAAACAATGATTCTAAAAAAAAACTATTAGTAAAATCAATAGCTAAAAGTTTACTTATGAAGGGTTTATTATTTCTGATTAATAAATCTAAGAGAAATGTAAAGTGTGGTTTTTAATAATAAGAAACTCTAAAATTTAACTTTTTTTACTATGCAGGCGGTTTGAAGGAATCACCATACTTTCAAAATTATAATTTTCTAAATTATTGAGATATTGTTCCAAAGTATTTTGTTGCTCATAGTTCACCCAATTTCTCTCTTGCAAATCTCTCTTTTAATTAAATCTAATATAATTTGGAAATAATATATATATATAGTTAAAATCAAAAATAAAGTTAAAATTTTACTATTTGGGGTTTTTTGAGTGAATCACCATACATTTCCACTTTTAATCTTCTGAATAGTTTTGTTGTTCCAAAGTTATTTTGTTGCTTCATAATTCTCCCAGTTTGTCTCTCTTACAAATTTCTCCCTTGAAATTTTGGGAAAAATAATGAAATGACTAATAACTTCTTGTTATTTAAAATATTTTATGAAATTAGATTTCGAAAAATCATTTACTACTCATTTTTCAATTTGAAAAAAAAAAAATGCACGTCTTTTGTTTTGTTATTTTTTTGTTTCACTTTTTCTGAACATTAGTGTGTTTTAGAGGGAAATGCACCGTGTGTTTTTGTGTAACGTGCACCAATTAAGAATAGATTTTTTTTCTTTATTTTCGAAAACTCGGAAACCAGTGTCATTATTATTTTAACGCCTCGGTGTGGGTTTTAGTGAAACACATTGGTACGATGATTTTTACAAGAGCATTGATATGATAGAATTCCTTTCTTATTTTTGAAATCCCATAAACGAGTGTAGTTATTATTTTAACGCACCGATGCGGTTTATAGAAAGACATCGGTTTTTATAGAAAGACATCAGTGTGATTAGTGTTAGAAGAGCACCACATGATGGAATTTATTTTTTAATTTAGAAATCCTAGAAACCAGTGTGGTTATTATGTTAACGCTTTGGTGCTTTTATTATTGAATGCATCGGTGTGTTGAAGTTTACAAGAGCATCGATGTGCTTTAAAAGTTATCCAAATTTTTATTTTCACATAAAATGGAATATTCATCTCAAATTATCTTTTAAGATGTATCGACATGTGTTACAGTAGTTCACAATATACATTTTCGGTTAAAGCCGCCTTATTCTTGAAAAATGGTTTGAAAACTATATAAAAAATGAGATTGTGGTTATATGGTTCTTGAAATTATTTTCAGGTATGTATACACAAATTTATTGTTTGTTTTGCTCAAATGTAGGGAGAAGATTTTAGAATATCGAATGGTCAATTATTCAGATTCCAACTCATTCTATATTTCTCAAAGTCCTTCGTGGAGTTCTCCCTTTCCATCTTTAATAAGTTCAACTTTATTTATATTTCGATTATCTTATTGAATTTTTTATCCATGTCAATTTGAATAAAAATGCATCCAAATTTGAAGGATCCTGATTCAGAATCGAGTTGAGATGTAGAAAATATTCCCCCTTTTTAACAACATCAGAAGCTCTTATCATTAGCAGCATACCGCAAGTAGTTGGTAGATGAAAATGGACAGTCGCTTCACCCTGCCAATTGGAATATGGCATCTTCCAGCCACAATCATCAGTCAACGATGGTAATAATTGTTTAGTATAATGCAATTTCAACAAAACACTTACATTGTGTTTACTGATATCATTGATGTACAGGTGTTCAATATTTTTTGAAATTAAAATTATGGTGATGATGAGAGACCCATCTACCATCTTCTAGAGCACCCCACTACAATGTCAAATCGAGAGAAGGCTACATTAAGAGAAAAAATCGGAGAGGAAGCATACAAATAATGATTGAATCAACCAGCTATTCAATTCCCACTACGTCCAGGTTCACCGGTTAGGAATGACTACAACAATAGTAGGTATTCATCACAAGTTGGCAATGGAAGCAATCAAATAGAGGTTATAAGTATGGATGATTACTTACGGGATACAACCGCCATGGAGGGAATGTTGTTAGATGAATTATAGAACAGTGAGGTAAGGGATTATGCTCATATCATAGATATGTCATTCGAAAGCCTAAAATATGCTTCAACCATCACTTTCTTTGGACCTAGCAAACAATCAAAGTCCACCTAGCTAGTGATATTACCGTACAACTTGAAAACAAGTTTTGACATGTCAAATGCATGTTTCTCATTAATATTAAGGTAATTGACCATGATCAAGTCACTTATATTTTGAGATCAAATCTTTTCAGACAATCAACGTTAAAAATGGTCAATTCTGTGAACGTTAAATTTTGACGTGGTACATTTATATTTCCCACCAATTTTAGGTTATTCAAAGATAAGGTTTTTCTGAGTGATAATGTCTTTCCTAGTAGTTGCAAAGGCACAAAGTAGTTGTTAAAAATGTTGGGTGTTGAGGTTTTTCTAAGTGATAATGTCTTGCCTGGTAGTTGCAAAGACGCAAAGCAGTTGTTGAAAATTTTTTGGTGTCGAGTACATATCATATCATGCATGTCTAAATGAGTGTATTCTATATAGAGGAGAATATGCAAACAAAGAGATATGTATAAAATGTGGACATGACAGGTACCATAATTAAATAAAAAGGGAAAAGAACATGGTCCTCCTCATAATATATCGAGGCACATACCTATAATCCCAACCATTCAAACACTCTTTCGTTGCAAAGAATTAGCTATGTTGCAAGGATGGAATTCCTCACATAGAAGTGAGTTGGGAGTTATGTAAATCCCAATAAATTCAATAGACATGAAGCATATAGAGGATACATGGATCAAAAAGTTCAAGGATCAATTACGAATTCTATGGCTTAGCATAGCCATGGATGATGTCAACTCATATTCCCTCCAAAACACCAACTCTAGTGATCAATAACAATATCTCACCATGGTTTTCCGTGAGAATGAACATCTTATGTTGGCTCTCATAGTTCTTGGTAGAAGACAAGTGAATAATATGGATGTCTACTTACATCCATTGGAATATGAATTGAAGGAATTATGGGAAGGGATACATTGTACGACATCTTTTCTTACACCATACATGATTATCTATTCTTAGGAATTTCCTCTGGTAAATTTAATCTTTGTCAAGTGCTATCAAGTGGTATAGGAAGGAGTGTGCTTTATACAGATAGGACATTGTTGTTTCTTAATTTTATAAAAATAACCATGAAACGATGCACCACTCGTTATTAAGCATCGGTGCTCTGTGTTGGTTAAAAATTAGGGCATTCGTGTACTTGTTTAGCATTAGGGCATAGTGAAAGTATAGCACTGGATAGGGAAAAATGAATTTTATGATCGACATTATTTAAAATTAAACCCTTTTCGGTGTTATCAAGTATTATACGCATTGGTGAGCATTATGTACTCAGTGCATTGTTACATTATTTTTATATAAAAACTCTGTCACAATGCACCATATGTTCTTCAGCACTGGTGCGTGTGATTATATAATGCACTGGTGAATTTCTGGTACTATAGATGCACTACTAAAAAACATCCAGTAAAACATTTGCCCACCCATCTCCACTAGAAACCTCCATTACAAACGAATTTTCAGGCTATTTTTATAAGGGATTTTTCAAAAACCTCCGCTAGAGGGTATTTTCCTTTTAGTGAACCCATGTCCCTCATCTAGATGTTTCCCTCTGGTTTTCGTGGTTTGTGGGGGTCTTGTCTCCTATTTGAAAATGGGAGAAATTTCTACAAAATGTGCTCAAGTTAACAATTAGATCTAAGAAAAAGGAACCAGAGGAAGAGCTAAATGTTACTCCAGTTGAGTCGGAACAAAGAACCTTTCATATTTTTATCAAAAATATAAATATGAATACTTCTATCCTCTTGATAAGGAGTTCATTCTTTGTTATCTTTCTAAAATAGATCATAGATGTAAAATGGGGCATTCTTACAAAATTTCAAAGTCTACTATATGAGGGGCAGATGCTTCAAGACTCCTCCTAAATCAAATACTATAACATCCAAAGGAACTCTACAATCATCCTGAACTTGAGGCTATATGTTGGAGGTCCAAGTCCCAATATACCAAATAAAACATCTACCTCTTCCAAAGTTATAGTGAAAGGGAATTATTGTACCCCTACAAATCAAATTCAAACCAATACAAGACCCTAGATTGTAGATGAAATGGAGAAACCACTAGCTATGGAATTTAATCATCCATAGGTAAAGTCTATCATCATATCCTTTTAATCCAAAGTAATTATCTATAGGTTTAATGGCTTTTGGCCTAAATCAAAAGCATTACGACAGTTGGTTTTTTCCTCTTCGACACCCAACTATGACATTTATTTATGTTCCAAAGGTTTATTCATTATTCAATATGATACATAAAAATATTTGGAATATGTTCTAAATGAAGGGTCATGGTTTTGGAGTAGAGTTGGGATCTTTATTACTCCATGGTTTCTATATTTTGATACAACAAATATGGTACTCTCAACTATGCCAGTATGGGTAATACTACCAAACATCCCTCTTCCTTTTAGTGCCATCGGGTCCAAGACGATATTAGAAATACACTAGGTAAGTTCAAGAAGATGGAATTTGAAAGAATAGGGAAAGATATTTTTACTTTTGCCAAAATATTCATTGAGATAGACCTTAGCAAAAATCTACCATATCACATTATATTGGAACAAAAAAATCGTCAGTGGTCCAAAGTTTTAGAATATGAGAACATGACATTCATATGTTGAATTTGTTTTCAAATAGGACACTTACAGAACACATTTCCACATGTAAAAAAGTACCCCCCAAAAAAGGTACATAAGACAAAAGCATGGTAGTTTACAGACCGAAATTCTCTGAAGAAGGAGAAGAATAAATTATGGAGAATCCACCCAATGAAGAAGGGGGATTTGAGGATATAAAAGAAACTACACTCAATTAGAGTAGGAGAGTTTCAACAAAAATCCAGGAATTAGAACAACAGATAACTATGACACACAAGGAGGATGGAATTGTTGGAATAAATTATGTGCACGTATCATAAAGCTTAGATTCAGATAAAGAGCATCCTCTAGAGACATCCGTGAGTGATATGGCTATGATATTAGTGGACCCAAAATCTAGGGAATGGAAACATGCCTAGAAAAAGTAAGAGAAGCAGGGGAAGATAAGTGAATTCTACATGACTTGATCTTCCCCATTGTAATATATTTTTATTTTATTTTTTTATTTTTTTACTTCTCTTCAAATCCATTTTGGTTGATCTTTAGGAATTCTTATAAGCACATGAAAAATGTAATTTTCTTTCCTTTTAAAAAATAAATTTACGGTTTTTTCCCTAGAAAAAAAGAATAATATTCTTTTGATTTGGAGCTTGTCTAGAATGAAGTGTTATTGCAGGGAAATGATGAGAAAATCCAGAATATAAATGGAGAGTTTTAATGGCACTAAAATTGAGCCTTGCTAACTCAGGGTGGACGATGTTCTTATAAATAGATATATATGGATTGTAATATTAGGAACCCGAGTCAATTGTATGATAGATGAAAAGTGGATGGCATTGGAGAGAAATAAAGAAGCATTATCAAGATTTACTTGGTCAATTCAATATTAAAGTTTTTTTCTAAAGAAAAACTACAACTAATTTCTTCAACAAGTTGGGGGATTTGTACTTAGCTAAATCTATAATTATAATTTTTTCCTATGGAAAAGAGCTGGTTTCCTTAAGAATGAGTGATTGTGATTCTATAGTTGAGCATATAAATGTATTTAATATTGTTGTGACCCATATGGTTTCAGTTAGAGTGAATTTGTATGAAGATGATCATTACATGAGTATTTTGTGCTTGTTACCAAATTCATTAGATAACTTGGTAATGACCATTGGAAGAAATGTCAAAATATTAGTTCCTTGCTGAGGTTGCAGTTGGCTTAATTTTAGAGTAGGTGAGGAAAAGAGCTTCGTAATAAACTAATGAGGCTTTGACCATTTTTGTAAGATCAATGAATTAAGGCAAGATGAGAGAAAAGAGTACATCCAAATCTCGATGGAGACAAAAGTCTCATAAAAATTGAAGGAAAAATATTGGAACTATAGCAAGGTTGAACAATTGAAAAGGGAATGCAAGGAAGACAAGAAGAATAATAAGAAATAAAATAATGATTTTGATGATGAGTTAGGAAAATATTCTTAAGAAGATGATGGAGATGTCTTTATTGCAAATTTGGAAACATGTGCAAGCTAGAGTGCATGGCTAGTAGATTTTGGAGCTTCCTTCCATATGACTTCTCATCGAAACGTTTTTTCAATGTATGATAAACACAATGATGGGTTTGTATACCTTAGAAATGACTCTCCTCTCAACATAGATGTACATGGTAGAGCCTTGATTAGATTCCCTGATGGAAGAGTAAATGGGATCAATATTTTTACGTTATAGGTTTACCATGAAATCTACTATCATAAATACACTTAATGATGCAAGTGTGCAAGTTATTTTCTTTGACAAAGGTTGAGAGATGTTTCATGGAGTTATGGTACTCACTAAATGTGTTTGTAAAGGTACCTTGTTCCAACTTGATGCATGCAATATTAAATATAAGATCTAATCCTTCACAATTAACTTGATTCATGAAACATTGACTATAAAAGTTTTTATTTTGTAGTAGAGGGATCTATAAGATCTAATCCTTCACACTTGAAACCTCTTTAACAATATCTCGACTTAGAAATCAAATTACTATAGAAATATAATGTTATTTCTCAATAGATTGCACCATATAGGTGAGAAGATCATGCGATCCTTGAAAAACAAAAATCTTATTAATGGATTGAATGACTTTCCATTGAATTTATTTGTGTGAGTAATGCATGTTAATAATTGGTCCAAGTTAGCATAACAAGAATAAGTGGCAAACATTGTTTAATGTATTCTCCAATACATTGTATTGATCTCAAGATATGAATTTGTAGTACATTAGTTTGAAAATTATAGATCTAGATAACAGTGACAACTCATTAGTCAATCATGAAAACATGTCATTAAAGATATTGTTTACAATTCATATCAATGTGGTCTTGGACTTTGTGATTGTTTAGAGACTCACAATGTAACTTTCTCCCCTGCAATCACTTGTTTGAATAATTATACCACTAACTTGTATCATCTTCAATTTGAAACTATGAAATTGAGCTTCAACAAAGAGATTCTTGAAAAACCACCAATTCCTCTAAAAGTGAACCACTTCCATGTGTTAAAATTCTCATTATTTTTTATTATCATTGATTTTGAGGGGACAACATGCTACATTATAATTGGCAAATAAGACTTCGAATCTTGAATCCTAATTGTCATCTTTTACATTTGATGTTCTCCCCATTAGGTGCAATACGAGAAACTTTTTTTTAAGGGATCAAAGCTTAGAATTTGGATTCTTTTATTTTTAATAATTCATTATTGAAATAATTCAGGTTAGAGATTTGGATTTTTGTGTGGTGGTTCTTTTTTTACCACTAATAATACTCATTTCATTTGGTGGTTTTTTCAGTTGACCACTAACCATATTCCTTTGATATTGATGGTTTATGGTTTACCACTAACCAACTTGACTTGAACAATGTCGTGGTTTTGGATGTCCAATAATTAATTTGATTTAAAAAATGTGGTGGTTTTGGATGACTACTAACTAATTTGATTTGAATAATGTGGTGATTGTCGGTTTACTACTAACCATTTTCACTTCATGAAGTTACTCCCCCACTTGAAGGTGTAAGAGAGTGTCTTTCCAAGAATGTGCTCCACCATTGAGGTGTGGAGAGTATGATCTTTGACTTTAGAGAACACATAAAATTATATCTAGGTCATGCTTAAAGTCATTAGGAATAATTGCCTGATATATTTCTACTTCTTCCATTTCTTCTTTCTTTTGTATTTATGCCTACTTCTTGACTAGGTAATAATACATAGTCAAATTATTTACTTGTAGAATTAATTTCCAAGAATTTATCCATCCATAATGAACTATCTTCTTAACTTGCTTCTAGTTTCAACATTTTTCTGATAGGTAATATGTCTTCCCACAAGGAGGGAAAGGATAGAGATCAAAACACTAACTATCCATATGACCAACTCTTTGATGATTTTGGCACTTATTATCAAGATTTTGAACATATTCAAGAAATATTGCACTAACAAATTGAATTAACTTTGAGTAATATAGAACATTCAATTTTTTCTCTTTTCCATATCCCCACCCGTTCCAATTTTTATTGTAGGATGACTCTTTCTGAGATATGGAAAACATCTTGGAAATATTTTGATGTTGTTCTTGATGTCATTAGGTGTATGTGACTCATATTCAATCATTTTTTCCTCCCTTAATAGATTGAATTATTCTGTATTCATTAGATCTTGTATATCACGATGAGCATAAAATTTTTACATGATCTCATATGTGTTACATGTTTCATCACACATTTGGATATATTTCTTTATATTACATGTTGCATCAATCTTCTCTATCAGCTCCTCTATGTCACAACTTACATAAACCTTTTGGATCAGTTCATTTGTATCGCAATTTGCATTAGTCTTTTGTTTGAGATCGTTTATGTCACAAATTGCATTAACCTTAGTTGTAGATGTTGCATAAAGCATGCCATTAATTTGATATTTATTTTCTCTTAATTTTATTTAAAGTGCGTCAATTAACTGATCCTTGTTATATATTTGACTTTGAATATCACCTGTTGATTATAGTGTATCAACCATGTCATTAATTATGTTTTGTTTGTTATGTAAGTTCACTCAAGCACCTTAGTTTAATTTTTCAATTCATGGTCGTGCTCTTGCAAATCCTTGATTTCCTGAGAGGTGTTTTGTAAATGCTTTCTTGGTTTACCCACTTTTATCATGCTCATTTTTCATCCTTGGTTATACTCACTCACTTAATTATATGTTTGTGTTTCACACTTGTTTGATTTTATGTCACCTTAGGATGTTGGGTACTACCGATTTTGTAGTGATGACTTAGATGTCTCACTTAACCTCCTTAATCAATGTTAGACATGTGTTCTCAAAATAAAAGATCAAGGAATGTTTCTCTTGATTTACAATTTGGTACTTAATGACACATAACCTTTTACCAATTTTACAAAGATAATAAGTTTGAGATGACTTCAATACATTTAACTATTGCAATCACCATTGCACATGAGCATATGAGCATCATGTTCTTGATTTTGTGACATACTATATGCAATGCACTATCAAACATAAACATTCATCCATCATCACACCATTGCAATTGTTCTTATTCCCCTTTACTTAGTTTGGGTGGAACAACAACACATTCACCAATGCCAAAAAAAAACAATTATTATGGTTTTTACAACTCACTCTTTAACATTGAAGAACATTAAAAATATCTCCCTCCACCAACAATAACTTCACCTTTGTTTTCGTACCAATTTGATGCTAGTTTACAAACTCATTGATGCATTCATTCTTGACTATAAATCTCCAAAGGCTCTTACAAAGAGTGTTAGCTCCCTTTTACAAAGTTATCTCCAAACTCCTTTTATCAAAAAGGATTTCACTTTTTTTCCAAATACAACATATTATGCAACAAGGCCTCTTTTGGCTTCTACAAAAATAAAAAGAGATATGTGTTTACAACACAATACCGCTTTCACTTACAAAATATATTTAAAATATTTAAGTATAATTGTTTTGGTGTATTTATCTAAACAATACGGGCAAGGCCAAATAATTTGTTGACTTTAAAGGATTTTGCTAGCTTTTTCTAATTGTTTGTATTTCTAATATCTAACACAACGTATCATGCAACAATCTCTCTTTTGACTGAATCTGCAAAAATAAAAAGAAATGTGTGTTTATAACACAATACCACTTTCACTTGCAACATATATTTAAAATATTAAGTATAATTGTTTTTGGTCTCTTTGTCTAAATACTATTGGTAAGGCCAAATGAGCTTGATTTCAAGATTTTGCTAACTTCAAAAGGATTTTGCTAGATT
>APFE030596302.1:34867-62233 GCA_000404065.3 Pinus taeda
AAATGCATGAAAGGGTCTATAAATACTAAACTAAGCTAACAAACTACAAAATTAAAATGCTACTAAATTGGTATGATCTGATCTTAAAATATCTCCCCCATAGTGATCTGGAAATTGGCAGTGATGATTCATTCTTCTGGTTGTTTTCCCTTTGTCTTGAGTTGGCATATTGCCAGCGTTGGCTCCACTTCTTGAGGGCGGCTGAGTCGAGAATTGATTTGAGCAGCATAGGTGGCATCATGTATATCGGGAATGATACACCCGATTGCATCCGTCAGGCATTTGAGGGCAGCTCTCTGACTGTATGGTTTTACTAGGAACAACCAATAGGTGTCCCAAGTTAAACTTTTAATCCCTGAGATTAATCTCCCATTCTTTTCAAGCTCTTGGTTACATGACTGCTCCAATGTCTTGGCCGATAATAGTTTACCTGGTGTACATTGAGAAATCATGTTAGATAAATAGAGAGTGTTATTGATCAAATCAATTAAATTGCTCGAAGATAACTTGCATCGGGAAACGGCTCTCTCTGCTTTCATTAATTGGGACTGCCATTCTGTGAATAGGATTTCCTTATGGGATTCTAGGATTTTGGGCAAGTTTGCTGCCTTTCCCTCATTAGAGTCCTGCCATGTAAGAAAATCTGTGAAAGTGTCTTCTGCTTACTTCAAATCCTGCCTAGCATCCACTGATTTATCTATTATAGATGATGTTATGTCGCATAAAGGTTCAACTTGGGCGGTTTCATGACATAACAATCTTATTTGCGTTATTAGTTCCTTGTTAATTTGCATTTCCTCTGCTCTGAACTCAGCAGGTTGGGGAAGACTCTTGAACCTTTCTACCTGAGCTGATAATTGAGCAATTTGCTCATCTTTTTTCTTTACCATCTGTTCATTCATCGCCTTCAACTTTGATAATGCCTCAGATAGTTCTTTCTATTTCTGAATTGCTCCCGAATCAATCCTCTACTTCTCTTCATGCAACTGTTTTATTAGCTGGTTGTTTAATTGTTGCTGTGTGGACAATTGTTGTTGTAGTTGTTCTGACTTCTGTTGTTCTTCCGATAGCTGCACTTGCAATAAAGCGATCGCTTGATCCTTTTCCTTCAATAAATTGCTTACCTTAGATGCCTTATCCATTGTGGCTACCGAATAGGCACCGACATACTGAGATAACTTGGTTAGGTCATCGGAGGGGTCAAATTCTTCTCTCCATACCACATTTGCTGTTATTGTTTGTTCAGGGAACAGAGAAGGTTGATCAATCCTTCTTCTATTTCGCTGTCGTTTTATCACAGCCCTGTGTTTCGGGCTATAGAAAACATCTAGTGGAGGAATGTCCTCTACTTGCAAAACAATTTGATCGGAGGGGTTCTTTGGAATTATTTCTACTACTGTACTTGAGGGTGGACCGCGGGTTCCTTTGCTTGGAACCTCCTGTGATGTTGTATCTTGTGTATCGACAGCTTTGGATGTTTCGGTGTCTGTTGAGGTCTCAAGATTGCCTATAATTGTATTGAATTGTTGTCATTCTTCAAGCAATCTTGGATCCACTTGAGTATCCACATTTATTTCTTTGCTGCTCTGCTCCTGCTGCCTTTTCTGTTCTTCTTCCCTTATTCTCTCCTGTTGCTTCTTTTCTGCTTCCTCTTTTTCTTTTCTTTGTGCGTCTTCCTGTTCTTTTCTTTGTGCCTCTTCCTGTTCCAATCTTCAGAGTTCCTCCTGCTCTCTTCTCTGGACTTCTTCATAGATTGCGGATGTAGCAGGGGGTTCATTAATAAGCTGCTGCTCAGGCTCGCTTGACTGAATCGGCGGGGTAGTAGCTAACAAATCTAGAGGCATAGTTTGCAACCTCTGTTCTCTAAGTTTGTTAAATTCTACCAACCCATCGTCACGATATCTCATTCTGGCTAGCTGTTGTACCTGGAAGATTGACTCGGCGGAGGAGAGCAGGTCATCAAACTCATCTTCCTTGTGTTCGAATTTAGTGAGCTTGGCTTGATCCAGGGCATTGTAGATGACCTTCTTCGGGTCAAAACGTCTATTAGGCAGAGTAGCGAGACTTAGGACGTTCATTTTTTCTGCCTCTTTCTCTGCATGTTTATAATCATGCAGAGTATAGACGCCACACCTAAGAGGAAAAGGAGGCCAAACTTGCTTCTTTGAATTTCTGAGAGTTTTAGTGGTTGACGCAGTTGTAAGCTGATATGCTATTTCACGAGCTAATAGCTTGTCTGGTATGTACAAGGGGAGGACATGAGGTCTGACCTGACTACCGAAAACCCTTACATAGGTGAATTTTTCTTCTCCGAACCAGGTTCCTAGGGCTGTCAAGTCAATCTCAGCCTGAGAGGAGATCTTAGGGGCAGGTTTATCAAAAATTGCATAGTAACGAGGTAGCATAAATCCATTGCAGACTTGGTATAAATGGTGTTTATAATGAGCTTTCCATAATTTCTGGTGGTAGGCATGAATAGGCATAGGGTCCTGTGGAGTCCATCTCCACCCTAATACAGGAAACTCAGAATTGAAACAAAGAGTATCCAGAATGTAGGCACTAAAATAAAATGGAGGGATGAACCTATCAGTAACACGGGATTTGTTTCTGAACTCAAGAATAGTCGTGGCCAATTTATCCGATAATATAGTTCCCCAATCCATTATCTCACTATTACATGCCGCTTCCATCAAAGGAACCATCTCTATGGAAAACTTGGAAGAATCATGCAATCCCCATAACCGACACATCATGACTCTAGCATAACAATAAGGAGAGCATAAGGAGTCTACGGAGTACTTACCCGAAGACTCATGTTTGTGTTTCGCCGTGTTCTGTCTCCATTCTCGTATAGGCGCTGACTCGGTCTCATTCTCATCTCGAAACTTCTCCAGGAATGCTTTATTGTATTTCTTCTCTAGCTCGGGCAAGTGGTACATTTGTCTGAAATCGTTGGGCTGAAATGAACCAAATACTCTTCCATCGACAGTGCAGAATGTTATGTCCGTAATTGGAATTGCCTCGATTGCCCATCTCACCACATCCGTATACAGAAGAATTTGCTCTTGAGCTGCTATCCTATGCAGGTAGGAATCAGCTAAATCCTTTAAAGTAGCATCATATTTTCGGCTTGAACCTGCCGAAGCTTGTACCGATGTTTGCTGAGCGTCCTCGGCTTCTACCAAGTTGTAAATACTTTGCCAAGTAGTGCTGCCAAGGTCGAGACATGTGGTATCTGAGATTAATCCCTTCTTGCTTGGTCCCGGATCGATGGCATGCTGTCCTATTACCATAGGAGCCGAAGACGTTCCAGACTTCTTAGATTTCTTTCCCATCGTCATTGCAGAAAACTTTGCACAAGAGAAAGATAGACATAATGCAGAGAATAGATGGCTAAAACCAAGTATGAGGAAATTGTGTCAATCAATGGGAAATGGACGATTTATCATAAGGCTCTCGCGGATGCAATCTCTGAAAGGATTTAGGCATCACTGCTCATTAATTGGTCGTTAAAACCTGTCAATCACTTAATTGCTTGTTATATCCTTTATTTGTCGAGTAATGGTTTAAGCGTGGATTTGATTTTTTGGCGGTTGGACGCGAGCGAATCTCTATCGGGAAGAGAAAAGGCTTTCAATGATAATTAATATTTCATATAGCGAAATCATATTGATCCTTTTCGAAAGTCGTGCTTTGGGCTCATCGCAATCGGCAATCGGAGGAAGGCTTGGGTAATTCCATTTGAGTCTTATGGAATCCCCGATTGCCGATAGCGATATTGCTCGACTCGCATCGGGAGTTTGAATGAGGAGATTTTGTTATGTTTACGTTGCATTCCCCGATTGCCGATTGCGATATCGCATCGGGGCAAAGGGGAGGGGCCTTTTGTTATTTGTTATCCCGATACTCGTTGGCTATTTTGCTTTTATCGCATCGGGGAAAATCAATGGGTCATGGTTATGTATCCTTTGTTGTTGCGATATGCGATCTCGCAATCGCTTTATCGCAATAATAAAGAATTATTCATTTTATTTTTAAGACCACTTATTTCAAAAGGTTTTATAATGTTTTTATTATTTCCGAACCTTTAGAAGAGTGATGAATTAATACCAATTTAATCTAAAAGGGACCCATTTCAAATTATAATTTTCTAAAGTAAGATTTTTTGAAATGGGGGGGTTGTTGTATAGCACAACAGAACTATAGGGCTATCAAATCAAACTTTCCATCAACTTCATTTTACTATTACTCTTATACCATGATAAGAATCAGAGCAATTAAGACAAGACGGAAATGGTGTAAAAGCCTTAATGTTGTTCTCCAATACATTATATGCATTTTGATGTATGAATTTATAGTACATCAATTTGGAAATTCTTTATCTAAATCTCAATGACAACTCATCCATGGATCATGATAAAATCTCACCAAAGTTAATGTTTACAACTCAAATCAATATGGTCTCAAACTCTCTGATTGCCTAAGAACTCATAGTTTAACATTGTACATATGGAAAACAAAATCATGTTCAAATTTATTCTAGTTCTCATAAATATTCTAGGTTGTTGGACTTAACCCACCAATTATTTCTTCTTAATGATTATATTATTATATCATAATTATAGAATTGATTTATGACTATTTAGTATAAAGATAGTTATGGTTTCATGTTTATGCAATTTACATTGCCTATATGAATTTCCAAGTTAGAAATGAGAAAGGTTCTACTTTTTGTTGTTTGTATGTAGCTTTAAAGTGAATCATGATATTGGAATTGGAATTGACCAAGCTTCTCAAATGACCAAGGATAAATATAACTATTTTTCTTCTTCTATCTTCATTTGAAATTTTAATAATAAATGGTTCAAATCTCTAGTGTTAGATGCACTAGCCTATGTTGGTGCATTTACTAAGGATACAATCCATGAATATGTAGAAACATCTCTTGAATTTCTTGATGATGTTTTTCTTAGAATTTATTTTTAACAAGTCATCACTAAATAATAAAATGACATCACTATAATGTAGGATTTTCCACCTTCAAAATACATCTAATGTCTTGATATAATATCACACCACCACTTTGAATTAGGGAAATTGCACCCATTGAATGAAGGCAAACAAACCACTTTGAATAGTGGAAAACATACTTAATGAATCAAATGGTATATTTCCTAAAAGAATATAGTATGTTTCCTAAAAGAATATAGTATGTCTAGATGTGCAAAATTCGCCTAATACACGCCCTTAGAAAATTACTATAGTGATTAAATTATTTTCTTTAATGCAATAAAGTGATTTAATTTAATGAAATGAAAATGTTTTGCATTAGTGAACTAGATGAATATCAGCCATTGATCTCAAGTGAGGTGAGATTTAATCTCAATTGTTAATCACTTTGGATATTGGGGTCATGGGCTTGATCACAACTCAAGTTTATAAAATAAATGCTAGGCTAAGTGACAAGACACATGAGAGTGAGATATCAGTGATTGGGTGGAGAAGGACATCCATCCAAGTTTGTTAGGTCTGACGACAGTGAAAAGGGTAGCAAGTGAGATCCAAATAAACCAAGAATATTGAAGAATAGACCTAAGGCTAATAAATTGCAATCCATGTTCTTGTTGCATGTGTTTTTCTTCAGCGGACCTTTTTCCTAATAAGAGATTCCAACTAGGTTTCGAAGTTACCTTTAATGAAGAACTATTTGATTGAAAATAGAACTTCTGTGGAGTGAGTGATTAATATTGGTTATGCTTCTATTGAATATTTTTGTTTATGTTAAGATCCTAATTGTGCTTTTATTTAGTAGATATGAGATCAATTTATAGATAATACGTTAGCCATGTTACTAGTTTTAGAATTCAACAAATGTAATGGTAACATGGTTGATCTCCATAAGTATGAATGATATGTATTGATATTGAATTACTCCTTTCCCATGAATGATGAGATTAATTGGAAAGAATGTGGTGGGAATCAACTAACTCTTTCACATAGAATGATGTGATTAGATAAAAATATGAACTAATGTATGGGTTAATGAATCATTCCAAATATGGAAGGCCAAATGAACTTGAAATTTGAAGAACCATAATGGGAACTTGAACCATAACCTAGATAATAAATTACCCTTCCTTATAAAATGGGTTTGGAAATAGAAAAAAGAAGGTATTTAGAATGGGATTTTCTAATGAAGTTTCGATTGTGTTTTGAATGAGTTATTTGAGAAAGAACAACATTTGTAGATAGATCCCAGAGAATGAAAATAGTTCGACATTTGATAATCAGTTCTCATGCTAGATTAACATTGTACACTAAGACAAAGAAAGGAAATGTTGTAGCAATGTGAATACTGCAAATAATATTTTCCTCTGATTAGAAAAATTTTAATATGTATTTTTATTGATTTAAAGGAATGAATAAAAACAATGTGCTGCTATATATTGGTGGATTTTTCTAAAAGTGGGTTTCTCTAATGGGGCCTCCACTTAGTGAATTTGTGACATAGCACCTGTGAACACGTGAAATACCTTTAGTTTCACTAGATATTGGTAAATATTTCCCAAAATCCTTTTCTTTAACTCCACTCCTAATACACTTGTAATAAAGAAAATCCTTATTTTTATTAGATATCCCTTATTTTACTAGATGCTCATTTTCAATCCCCCCAATACCTATAAAAGCCCCCTATAATATATTAATGCTATTTTTCACATTTTAAAAACCCCATTTTTATGAATGAATGTGACAAGATATTGGTCAACAAAGTGAAGCCTCGCTTGTTTCTCCATAGAAAATGTGCTAAATTGTTTATAGTTGAAGCCCCCCTAGTTTCTCCATGGAAAATGTGTCAAATTGTTCATAGTTGAATGTAGTGTTCACTTTTTTTATTATTTCTCTTTGTAATTAGATAGTAGAAGCACATTTATTACATTATATTAAAAATTAATAAAATTTAGACAAAAGCAATTGTTACAAACTAGTTACTACTTGGATACTTACTAGTGCCCTATTTGAATACAACTCTTGAATTATGAACATAATGAATTCCATTGCATGCAATTTTATTTTAAACATGGGTACACTGCAACTTATTTCCCAAGGCAAAGATCTCTATATGAAAAAGCATACAAACAATGAACTCACCTTGTGAAACGACTCAAATTTAACACCAATGGGTAAGTCCTTCTATAAGCCTAGAGGTACCAAAGTCTATAACTTCCACAAATAATGTTGCATCGAAGTAAGGGGCTTATAGAGGTAACAAAGCTTATAACTTCGACAAATAATGTTGCCTCCAAGTAAGGGGTTGGTGTAGATATTGATATAAATATTACTAAGGAAATAGTCCATATTTCTCTATTTCTTTTTCAAATGCAAGATTAAGATTGATACATAATTCAAATAACTTAAATTAGAAAAAGGAAACAATTCTTTCGATAAAAAGAATAATACAATGCAATTAGCATTTCATTATTTAAACTATCTTTAATTGCATTGAACTTTAAATGTAAAAATGAAAAATAATAACTACAATAAACATGCATAATCCTTAAAACAAGGCATGATGGGATGGGAACAAGGAACAATGATGACAGGATGGGAACAAGGAACAATGACAATCGTTGACGTAAATTAGAAAAAAAAAACAATTCTTTCGATAAAAAAAATAATACAATGCAATTAGCATTTCATTATTTAAACTATCTTTAATTGCATTGAACTTTAAATGTAAAAATGAAAAATAATAACTACAATAAACATGCATAATCCTTAAAACAAGGCATGATGGGATGGGAACAAGGAACAATGATGACAGGATGACAGGATGGGAACAAGGAACAATGACAATCGTTGACGTACAGCTATAGTAACTTTCCCAATGTCTAGTTACGCCCATTAACGCAAACTCTGTAATCAAAAAAATTTCCCCATGACTTTCTTTTGGTTGATTGTTAGGTCGATTTTTAAAGTAAGATGATGTATGTTTAAAATGTTGAATAGCTACTGTAACACCCTCAGATTTGGAAGTAATTTTTGTAATTACTGTTAATCACTTTTGGTGTTAACTCGAAGAAAATAGATTGCAAACTAAACTTGATAACACAGTGTTGTTATTTGTTTAATAAATAAAAATTTGTTGAAAAGATGGGCTGTGGATGTGGACTATATAACTAAATTTCACACTATATAACTGAATTTTATAACTTCATACAGTTGGGCAGTTATCTCTTTTCATTCTTGGACCCTGGAAATAAAATATCTGAAGAGGGAAAAGAAGATTGAAAGTAAAGAATGCAGGAATGTTGTCCTGAGCTGGCTGGGAGCCAGTGGAGACTTTCCAAATAGATCAGAAATCTGATACTCCAGACTGGTCTGAGAGGGAGCTTTGAGTTCTGCGAATAACCTGTAAAGGTGTAGGAGACTAGTTGTGCAGAAGTGGAAGCTAGGGGAATATGAGGGCTTTGAGGTCTGCGTATAACCTATAAAGGTGCAGGAGACTAGTTGTGTAGAAGTGGAAGCTAGGGGAATCTCGAGACTAGCTGTGTAGAAGTGGAAGCTAAGGGGAATCTGGATGTGATTGCGAGTTCCATTGGCAGGGAAAAACATTCTTACCCTGAATCTGTCTTCTTGACCAGTTACCAACAGTACAGATAAGTAATCAAAACTTATTGGTGGTGATTTCTAATAACTTATTAATGTTGTAGGATTTGATTAGACAAGGTTATTGAAACACAAATAAGGGTATTTTACTTTTCAGATGTTGTAGGATTTGATTAGACAAGGTTATTGAAACCACAAGTAAGAGTATTCTGGAAAGGTAAAGGGTTTACTAGTTGAAATACAGAACTTAGGGTAAGCCTGAAAGGTAAAGGGTTTACTAGTTGAAATACAGAACTTAGGGTAAAAGGCTTACTGGTTGAAATACAGAACTTGCATGAATATTACAATAAGAATAAGACTCCTTTTTGTTCTGAAAAGGTAAAGGGTTTATTGGTGAAATTACAGAACTTGCAAGAAACTTACAGTAAGAGTAAGAGTATTGAGTATTCTATATTTGGTTATGCCAAATGCCAAAGTTTAATGTTATGTTGCTATAAAAAAGCAGTAAAGGAACATATCCATTATTTAATACTCTGGAGGGGTTGATACGCTCAAGGAAAGTGCAGAAATCTACCCGAGGATTCAGTTATGCAAAAGGGTAGAATACATTATCCCGGAACCTGTAGACAAGCTTGAACCTGACAGCCTAGTCTGATAATCAAAAGCATAACTGGAATATAAGTAGCATAAATATTGGGCATGTGCAGAGCAGTTAACACTAGTAATAAATTAGCTACTGTTTACATTCCATACACTGGAAAAGTCAACAATTTAAACGAGGTTTTCGGGCAGAGCCATAATTGTTTAAACCACGAATGGTTAAGCACGGTATTCCAATATACAGTCAGAGCTCAATTACAGAAAATCTGTAAACCCGAAACCAATTCCAGATAAACGCAACTAATTCATCTTCATTGACAAGGCCGGTCGGTATAACGTACTCGTAGTAAGTAAAGAAAGAGGAGACATCTTCAGACTGCTCAAGCTTGTAAATCAGTTATCATAACTGAATGTTTAACCGAAATAACAGTTATGACTCTGTACAGTCAGGAACTGGAAAGAAACCGACAATCAAAATAAAATAGAGTTTGTCATTCAATCAGCTTGGAAACCTCTGCCTTGATGCCGAGGGAAAACCCATTTTCTGTTTAAACTAATAGCAAGCATGCAATGAAGAAATATAATAGCATTAAACCCAGAAGGGCTTACGAAACGAAAAAACGCAGACAGTTTATACAGCTTAGCGAAAACAAATCGTATCCTTGCAGTCTAATGTAGGTTGTGGCCTTAACCTGTGTGATACAAGGAGCATAAATATGGTATTAGTTCGGTGGAAACGCCATACCCAAATCGAATGGATTAAAATCCCTTAAGGGTTTTCTCAGATAAAACTCATCAAAGAACATGCAAACTTTCCCAGTAATTAGAGGAGCTTGGCCAACCTGTATTTGAAGGGGATGAGTGTTGACGATATGCTGGGAACTAACTTTCCTGAGAGCCGCACTGAAACCCTGCGCTTTCTCCTGAGTGAGAACCAAAACACCCAGTTAGGCTTATTAACCAATAAAAACAAATTAACAACACGGAACGTATGAACAAACTGAGGAAGTTTCTAATACCTGAGCTTGCTGCATAGGGAAGGGTTCCATTTGCTGACCATGAACCAGGCGATGAAGAGGAAAACCTGTGAATATCAAACTTGTGAAGGAAGGGACTTTCTCTACCCGCGCTGCTTCTGGAAAGGAAAGGAAAAGCGAAGAGGTGGGGGCCATTCACAGCCCGTTAACCAAGATAATGAAGGATTTACTCCTTTATTAAGTCTTTTGAATTAATCATATTTTCGCAGCTCTGTAGCAGTGAAACTAGTTAACCAAGAAAAATAAACTAGTTAACCAAGAAAACGAAGGATTTTTTTATGAACTAATGAATAATTTAGAAGTAAGTTTTTCAGATTAATTACATTGCTAGAATTTGTTCGACATTTCAAACTAACTAATGTTTAATGTGGTTGCATCCTTGTTATTTATTTTTTATGATCAATAGATTTCTCAACTTGTCCTAGGATGAACCAGAAACTAACTAATGTGGTTGCATCCTTACTATTTGCTTTTCTGATCAATGGATTTCTCACCTTGTCTTAGGATGAGCCAGATGAACCACATTAATTGTTTCGAAATGTGGACCAAATCCTAACAATGTGATTATTCTAAAAGACTTACTTCTACATTATAGATCAGAAGAGTCATCTAATAAAATATTTTTATTTAATTTTTATTTACAATCTAGAGATGTATTGTTGAATTTTTTAAAATCCTAACAATGTGATTATTCTAAAAGACTTACTTCTACATTATAGATCAGAAGAGTCATCTAATAAAATATTTTTATTTAATTTTTATTTACAATCTAGAGATGTATTGTTGAATTTTTTAAATAAAATTTACCCGTCTATTTAATGATTGATAGTTAATAAGTTATTAAAATTATATATATATTGTATATTTATATATATATTAAGGTAATAAAGGATTTATTAATTTTTATTTACAATTTATGAAATGATAGTGTGTAAAATTAAGGTTATTAAAAATTTTAATCTTAATTATTTCTGATATTTATTTAATAGTAGAAATTGGTATTTAAATGATCACTTTTTTTAAGTTATTGATTTATATAATTAAATTTAATTTTCAATAAATAATATCTAAGTGTTAATATAATCAAACTTTTTTTAAAAGGAAAAAAATAATTGCTATAAAAAAATTATTTCAAAGTTTTTAATCTATTTAAATTATAATTTTATTTAATAAATCTTTTAACATTATATTTTAAATAATTAAATAATTTTGTTTAATATTATAAATTTGATTTAAATAAATCTTTTAACATTATAATTTTAAATAATAAAAATGCTATTTTTTCCAATTTTAAAATATCTAAAAAATATGTTATAAATTTATTAAATTAATTATTATCTTATATCTTAAATTTTTTAATAAGAAACATATAAATATTTAATTAAAACCATTTTATCTCTTAAATATTATGAAAGATAATAATACATGAAATAAAAAATATGTAAAATCAAATAAAAATGAGTGAGATTGTTAATGGCGGCAGTAAATCAAAATCTCAATAAAACACATAATTCATTTAAATAAATAAATAAAATGTCGCTCCTTTATAATTGTATAATTAATTGTTGTCTAATTAATTGCGCATATCTTTATAATTGTTTTCGGGTGAAACTTTCACATTTTACCTGATGACCCACCACGTTTTCCAGCTGAGAGTGAGTGTTCAGGAAAACAAAACGAATTCAGAGCATTTTTATTAACAGTGCTGCTATAAAGAGATATCACAACAACCCATAGCTGAAAATGTCAATTACAGGACTTCGTTTCACTGTTCACAGGCTGCAATGACTATTTTGGGGCCACCGGTGAACATTATAATAATGAAGTACTCTGATCGCAATATTTGCCTTTGACCTTTCATCTTGAAGCGTCTGTTTCTTCCAGCGGTGTCGCAGCGGCTGCCCTACCCCAACACCTCGCCTGTATTTCTTCCGTTCCTGCCGCAGGTACTTCCATATTCCTCCACCCTGTAACTGCAGTTTCCCATAATGCTTCGTAGTCAGCACCCTCAACCAGCTCAGATGTTGCAGACTTCCATGTTCTTCTAACTCACAGCAGTCTTTCACGTTAAGCATTCTAAGTTTTGTCAACGGCGCCAGCCCCACTATGCTCTGCAGTTTCCGACACCCACCAGCACTAAGTTTCCTCAATGATCTCAAATGTTCCAAACCTGGAAGTTCTTTTAACTCGCAGCAGTTCGCCACGTTTAGCACTTCAAGTCCTATCAGCTGCTCCAACCCCTCTATGCTCTGCAGCTTCCCACAGCCACTCGCATTAAGATTCCTCAACCACTTCAGATGTTTGAGACCACCTGGGATTTCTTTTAATTCACTGCAGTTTGCCACGTTTAGTTCTCGAAGTCGTGTGAGCTGCGCCAATCCCTCTATCCTCTGCAGTTTCCCACAGCCACTCTCATCAAGCTTCCACAACGACTTCAGATGTTCGAGAGAACCTGGAATTTCTCTTAACTCACTGCAGTTTGCCACGTTTAATTCTTTAAGTCCTGTCAGCTGCGCTAACCCCTCTATGCTCTGCAGTTTCCCGCAGCCACTCGCATCAAACTTCCGCAACGACTTCAGATGTTCAAGACCACATGGGATTTCCTGTAACTCACAGCAGTTTGCCACGTTTAATTCTTTAAGTCCTGTCAGCTGCGCTAACCCCTCTATGCTCTGCAGTTTCCCACAGCCACTCGCATCAAACTTCCACAACGACTTCAGATGTTTGAGGCCATCTGGGATTTCTTTTAACTCACTGCAGTTTGCCACGTTTAGGTCTCCAAGTCCTGTCAGCTGCTCCAACCCCTCTATGCTCTGCAATTTCCCACAGCCAGTCGCATCAAACTTCCACAACGACTTCAGATGTTCGAGACCACCTGGGATTTCCTTTAACTCACAGCAGTTTGCCAAGTTTAGCTCTTTAAGTCCTGTCAGATGCGCTAACCCCTCTATGCTCTGCAGTTTTCGAAATCCGCTGGCATTAAGCTCCCTCAACTGCGTCAGATGTTGGAGAGCACCTGGGATTTCCTTTAACTCACAGCAGTTTGCCAAGTCTAGCTCTTCAAGTCCTGTCAGCTGCGCTAACCGCTCTATGCTCTGCAGTTTCCCACGGCCACTCGCATCAAACTTCCGCAACCACTTCAGATGTTCAAGACCACCTGGGATTTCCTGTAACTCACAGCAGTTTGCCACGTTTAATTCTTTAAGTCCTGTCAGCTGCGCTAACCCCTCTATGCTCTGCAGTTTTCGAGATCCGCAGGCATTAAGCTTCCTCAACTTTGTCAGATGCTGGAGAGCACCTGGGATTTCCTTTAACTCACAGCAGTTTGCCAAGTTTAGCTCTTCAAGTCCTGTCAGATGCGCTAACCCCTCTATGCTCTGCAATTTCCCACAGCCACTGGCATTAAGCCTCCTCATTGATGTCAAATGTTCGAGACCCGGAATTTCTTCCAGCTCAGAGCAATCTTCCATGTCTAGCACACCCAGTTTTGGCAGCTGCGCCAACCACACTATGCTCCGCACTTTCCGACACCCACTGGCTTTAAGCTCCCTCAACAAAGTCAAATGTTCCAGACCTGGAAGTTCTTTTAACCAACAGCATTTTTCCGTGTTTAGCACTTGAAGTCCTGTCAACTGCGCCAACCCGTCTATTCTTTTCAGATAGTGGCAGTTAACCTTCAGCTCCTTCAGACGTACCAACGTTTCAAGACCTGGCAGCTCCTCAACTGTGTGGCATGCTACGAGTTGGAATTTCTCGAGCCTTTCAAGACCACAAAGTCCTATTTTCCTCAATGTACAACACTCGCTCAACTCTAGCTCTATAAGTGTTGCTGGCAATTCTACAACCTCCGACAAAAAACCACACCTGAGAATGCTGAGATGTTGAAGGTTTGGGCAAAGGCCTTCACCAAATGATAACCCTGAAATGTTTGTCCGGCACAGTCTTAAGTATTTTAGCCCAAACATGCAGTTGACAATGGAAGCGTCCACTTTATTCAACACTATTCCCCCTTCAACTTTTCTGAGTGGCAGTTTACTCAATGGACACTCCTTTATTTCCAACCGCTGAAGACTGTTCAGCTCCACGAGGCATGCTGGTAAGTACTCTAAAGCCGAATTCTTGATTTTCAACTCTCTCAGCTGGGTCAACAATCTAATGGAATCCGGCAAATGTTTCAACTGAATGCAACCAGAAAGCTCCAATACCTGTAAGCTCCTTAAGTCACCGATGTTATCGGGCAGAAGTTTCAATTGGCTTCCTAAATGCAGAACTTGCAAATTACTTAGCTCTCCGATAGCACTTGGCAATTCTTTTAAATTTGTACCAGATAAAAATAATTTTAGCAATGACCGGTTATGTGAGACTTGGGGAGGCCATACTTCAATTTTCGGACAATGTCGGAGGTCTAAGCATTCAAGGGAACTTATCTTTCCAAGAGTTTCAGGAAATATCTGCAACTTTCGACAATAGCTCAAAACCAAACATTGCAGGTTCTGTAACTCCCCAAAGGAATCTGGGAGCCTCTCTAATTCATTGGCACAAGGCAAGTCAATATGTCGGAGGTTCTTTAACCTCCCAAAGGAATCTGGAAGACTTTTTAATTTTGGGCACCAACACAAATCAATACGTTCGAGGTTCTTTAACTCACCAAGGGAATCTGGAAGCTTCTCTAGTTTTCCACACCTAATGAGCTTAATACGTCGGAGGTTCTTTAACTCACCAAGGGAATCTGGAAGACTTTTTAAGTTATGGCAATCTGACAAATCAATATGTTCGAGGTTCTTTAACTCACCAAGGGAATCTGGAAGACTTTTTAAGTTATGGCAATGAAACAAATCAATATGTTCGAGGTTCTTTAACTCACCAAGGGAATCTGGAAGCTTCTTTAGTTTTCCACAAAATTGGAGGTTAATACGTAGGAGATTATTTAACTCGCCAAGGGAATCTGGAAGCTTTCCTAATTTATGGCAAGAAAACAAGTCAATATGCTGGAGGTTCCTCAAGTTTCCAAAGGAATCTGGAAGCCGTGTTAATGAACCACACTGGTGTAAATTAAGCTGCCGGAGGTTACATAACTTCCCAAAGGAATTTGGAAGCCGTGTTAATGAACCACACTGGCGTAAATTAAGCTGCCGGAGGTTACATAACTTCCCAAAGGAATCTGGAAGCCGTGTTAATGAACCACACTGGCGTAAATTAAGCTGCTGGAGGTTACATAACTTCCCAAAGGAATTTGGAAGCATATTCAACTGCTGACTACCGGACAGGTCAATATGTTGGAGTTTAGTTAAATTGCCAAAACAATCCGGCAGCGACTTCATTGAACTGCAGCGAATTAAGCTCAGGTGCTCCAAAGACTGCAGTTGACAGAATTCATCTGGCAAAGTTTCCAGATGAAGAGTAGAAAATTCAGATTTAAGGACAATTTTTTCGAGTTGTTTCAACTTACCTATGGACTTTGGAAGTTCTAAAAGGTCAGAGTCAATAATACTCAACTCCCTCAAGTATAAAGGTACCTGCAATGTTCACAAATTTTCCAAAAGTGAGTTGGGGCCGTGGATGTCAATTGTAAACGTGGTGGTCTACCAAGATGGAATATATCCAAAAGCCATTTCATAAGGGAAGAACAAGCTCGATTAAATAATTACTATATATACCTGAATATTATGATCTTCCCACAGTGTTTTCAATGTTGCCGACCTGCACACTTGCAGAACCCTCAAACGCTCCATTGGAATCCAGGGAGGGAGGGAAGAATAAGGACATCTATCCCATCTGAGCCATATGAGATGTTGTGACCGTGCAGCCTTGAATATGCTTTCTTCCAAACAATCCCCTTCAACTCTAAGCAGCTTCAACCCGCGCATACCACGGAAAAGATCGCCCAGCTCCGCACGGTTTTCCACCGGCGTTTCAACCATGTTAATTCCACGCACCTAAATTGTTGACTGGAAACTGTTAGAAACAATATTGACATCCTTGCAAAATCTAAGAATTACGATATTGAGACGACAACACTAATTTCAAAATCAATCTTAATGTTTCAAAATACGTACGATTAATTTCTCCGGCAGATTGTCAAGAATGTTCTGCGTTAGGCGGCAAAAACGATAAGGGGAATTCTTCTCTCCGATATCTCTGCCCAGGTCTCGAAGATGGTCGTGCATTATTATATTATTTTTGCTGTCGACCTCAATGAGACACTTGTTCTGTAGATTCCAAAGACCCAGCCATCCATCCAAGTCCAGTCCCTTCCATATTTGAATGGCAGTATCCCTGTCTTCTCCTAGGAAGAAACATGCAATGTCTAGGAATATCTGCTTATCCTTTTCATTCAGGCTGTCGTAGCTGATTTTCAGTCTGCTTTGTATATCGTCGGGAAGTATTTTTGAGATTTCGGTCAATTGGGCTCTCCAGAGAGTTAGATCGCTGCTTCCACGAAGATGCGCGCCAATCACTGTGAGAGATAACGGTAATCCACCGCAGGCATCGACAAACTTACTAACCAGTACCTCAAATTCTGCCACTGGACGAGGCTGGTCAAAGGCATGCAAGCAGAAGATTTCTTGGGAGTGTTGCTGTTTGAGACACTCCAACTTATAAATGGCTGACTCATTGATATCATTCTTTATAAGAAGCTGCTTATCCCGAGACGTTACTAAAATTAAGCTACTGGGATGAAGGACATCCTTAGCTGGTAACAGTAATGCATCAAGCTGCGAAGAATGATCCACATTATCTAAAATAATGAGAGCTTGTTTGGATGACAGATTTCGTTTGAGATTTCCTTTACCTTCATCAGTGCTCCGTATTTGTACATTCAATTGAGTCAAGTCCTTTATCAGGTCACTCTGTAAGGTAGTTAAAGACTTTTCTCTGATATCAAACAAAAAACAAGATTGCGTGTAATTTGTTCTTTCACAGTTAAAGATTTCTTTCGCTAATGTGGTTTTGCCAATCCCTCCAAGCCCCACAATTCCTATAACTCTAGTTACCCCAATTTGCTGCTGCTTCAATAACTCTTCAAAATCTCTTACTTTTTGATCCAAACCTGTTGGATATCTGGAGACGTCCAGTGGCGGCTTTTTAACCTTTGCCAATACCAATTGCACGACCTCATTCACCAGTTGCCACTCCACACTGAATTAATATTCACAAACAAAATTACTAATTAGCAGTAAGCAAAGCGTACATAAATAATTTGTCATATACTTATGAAACTAAACAATATAAAAAGAGGAACAGGAAGAGATGGAGTTGTCACCCATTATAAGCTCCTTCCAGGTCGAAACCATCTATATTTGAAACATTAGAAAGAGCATTTCTCCATTTTTCAATAATGTCGGGGTCGTAACGCGGCTTCCTTTGATGCGTTTGGGAGTCGGTTGTTTTCTTCTGTTCGAGCTCGGCCAGGGCTTTAGCGTACACTCCGTCTTTGCCAAGTGTCCATCGAAGGTCAGCAGGGCTAACACCGCAGAAGATTGGAATAATGGTTGACCGGCCCGACTGCATGGACTCCAACATAAGTAGTAGCTCATTGAGACACCACTCAGACTCTGCATATCGACGAGAGAAGATTGCGATATGGACTGAGGCATCTCTTATAGCCGCAGCTATTTGAGAAGTGAAGAAATCCCCCTACTCCATTTCTTCCTTGTCCAGAAACACTTGCAATCCTAAATCATGAAGGCGATTGTGGAGATGGGCAGCGATGGATAACTTGGTGTCCGGTCCGCGGTGGTTGAGAAACACCTGGTAGGGAGCCTTGTTGCCAGACGAGTTGGACGACGATGCCAACGGATTTGCCATGGAATACACAATGGAAAAACAAAGATGAAATGTATGAGAGAGATTGGGATTAAAACCTGGATCCAGTTGATCTCACAAGTGTGAAGAGCCTACCAGCCGCTTCCAAGTTACAACCAGGGTTTGGTAATCTTAATATTTTCAGGTTCCTCGTCTGGTTGGTCTTGATCTCACCAGTGCAGAGTGGCTACCAGCTGCTTCCAAGTTCCAGTGCGAATTTGGTATGTCTGTGTATCTCTCTACCAATCTGTTAAGAGCAAAACTGCAACGATTTCGTTTTGTTTCAAACCAGAGCTCCTTCTCCTATTTCGAAACCCTAATTCAAAGGTAGAAAGAGGAGTTATAATGTGTCACGAAATACTACTCATCAAAGGAAGCGACTTGGTAACTTAGTGGGTGAAACAGTGAAGCATCTCGCCCCCGACCACACCACATGGAGACCACTGACGGCCGACCCACATGTCAGACTTGCAATTTCGTGGTGAAAAAGGGGAAGCATCTCGCCACCGACAACATCACGTGGAGACCACTGATGAGGCGTTGACTCGTATGGAGATGGCTTGTTAGGTTTAGTTTACGGGAACAGTTGGCAGAGAGGGACATAAAGTTTGTGACCAATATATTATATTATATTATATTAATATTTAAGGAAGCGACTTGGGAATTCACGGGTGGAAGCATCTCGCCACCGACAAGACCACATGTGAGAGTAGCAGTAGACAATGGAGACCACTGATCACGCGTTGAATTTGAAAACAACGTATTGCACAAATTTGCCGGTTTCAAAAAGTGATTTGGATAGTCGCGCTATATCAGAAAATTAACGACAAATACAGTGATGAAGCTTAGCCAGCAACAGTTTGAGAGGACATAAAGTGTGAAAAAAATATTAAAGTAGAAGACAACCAAGAGAAAAAGTGGAAAGAAAGATTAAAACAAGAAATCATCAACTTAAAATATGGGTTAAAATTAAAATATAACGGGACATACAACATTAACTGATTACACGACAGATTAAGGCAGGACACGCATAACACGTACAACTAAAGGATATAGGAAATCAAAGAACCTTGTTGTTTTGTTTTGTCATTTCTGTTGTTTTTTTTCATGAAAAGTAATCTCTTAAGAGATGTAAATTTTATTTTTTTTTTATAAAATTGTTTTAAAGTTGTAGAGTTGAACTGTTTTGTAAATTATTAGTGTAGTAATATAGATCCAATTGTCACGGGTGCAGATAGACTTTTTTAGGGATGGTTAATTAGAGTATTTTTGGTATTGACAAATGCTTATTAAAAAAAAATTATAAATAATTAAAAATGTTTTTTTTCGATGAGTGTCATATTTCATTAGATTTTGGTTTACGAATGCATAATCACCTATTGTATCAATGTTTTAAGTAGTGCTAGTGACTGGGTCTTCTCACATAATTCGAATTTTTGTAGAAGAGACACGTTCAATGTGGAAGTTGTAATTGTTTATCTCATTAGTTGGTTATTTCAATGAGTTAAGAGTAGATGATTGCATTGGCATTTTTTGTGATTGATCTTGTTTGTGCTTTTAATTAAAGTGTCAATAGCTAGCATGCTTTCAAGTGGAAAAGGGTTCATTTTGATATGTTTATGCACTAAAGTTATATGTTCCTCTTGTATTACAAGAACAATTGTGTTTGCAAGTCACCAAACTATTGACGAAAACAATAAAAAAAAGGTAATTAATGTTATTTAACTTCCAAATAGATAATTAGATCTGTATTGTTTGTTATTTGTAGTACCATGATAGTAGTTGGCTTTGGACTTGTACTTTGCAGTTTTATTAGATGTACTGTCATGTGCATTGTCTTATTTTGGTGGTTGCAAGGCGAAAAGTTAGCGTGCATGTTTTGTATAGCATTTGTTTGTTTGTAAAGTTTGGAAATGGGTGAGAAGATACAAAAAAGGCAAGAAAATAAAGAAACAATTTAGAAAATAGTGAGAAGAAACAAATGGGCTTGTAAGCAATGGAGGTGTGTTTATAAGACATTGACAAGTAAGCAAAGTGTTACAAAGAAACTTTCAGTGGTATCCATGAAAGCAGAAGCATGTGGCAAACCGAGGAAAGGAAATGTTTGTAGCTGGACAACGAAAGTTTTTGTTTCCCCCATTGAAAAAATGCTAGTCGTAAATACAAGCTGATGTGTGGCACCTACAACACCAATTGAGATTCGGAGTTGGGCCATGTTCGAGATAAGTTGAGCAAAGCTTCCTGTTTTCATATCTTTCGTGTTTATGGATGGGGACATGCATGAAGTTCTTAATCCTTTTAAGTAGTTGAAGAGTAGGGTGTAGATGATATAGAGGAAAATTTGACGAGAGAAGGAATCGTGATTGTATATCCAAATGAGCAGCTTCTTGTTCATGTATTTCCTGGAAAAATTGATAGAGCTAAGAAGCAGAATGTATATCCATTTTCCTATTCAAGCAAAAGAAAACGTTATAAGTAAACATCTATAAATCAATAACTGAAAAGTAAAACATAGAAGATATATAGCATCAACATGTGACAACCATAACACATTAGAAATAGAGAAGGAAATAAAAACACAACTGCATTTTTTTAATGAGAGAGGAGGCGAGACATTTGCAGATGCATTGCGAAGAAAGTCAAGCTACCTTGAATAAGATGTCTTCAAAGATGTGGTTGCATAGATTTGGAGGCAAGGTATGTTTCCTCTCTTTTCATGTGTATGACGTAAGGATATTCTTGCATGCGTGAGTAGCGCGAGAAAGAGAAAGTGCGAGAGATGCACAAGTTGTTCAACCATCTGACTCTAGATATGGCTGTGAATATTAGGCCTTGACAATCAATCTTGCTAATGTCGTTTGTCACTTAAGGGCCATACCTTATGATTTGTGGATTATTAGGGCTTATGCCATGCGAAGGGGAATTTGTGTGCGAGAGAACCTTGCTAATAATAAGTATTTTAAATGAAGTTATACTTAGTTAATATATATAATATATATATATATATAATATATAATATATATATATAATATATATATATAGATATAGATATAGATATATAAATTTTAACAACTCGACATGTATGATGAAGTAAGCATTTTGTTGCTTATTATAGATATGTCTATCACTATTTATCAGCCATTTTATTTGTATGGCTAAACTAGTGGTAATTATGATAGAGGATTGAGATTTATTTCAAAAGTAATTTTTGTTTTTTGTTTTTTTTTAATTAAAATAAAACATGTATAAAATATTTTAACAACAAACCATAATAATGAAGATATTAGATAATGTTTAAGAAGTAATTAAAATAATGCAAAAGAAACCAAAAGAATAATGCACACTTTTATTATTCAAAAATATATTTTTAAAACTGTAAATTTACCATTGGAAAATATGTTTAAAAAATTAATAAAAAAAAAATTAACAAACATATTTTATTAATTTAAAAAAATTATTTCTCATTAATTTAAAAAAATATAATTATATTATTCTTGTTATTACATAAATAATATAAATCAATAAAAAAAAAATGTATTATATTATATTTATATTTCTTAATAATTATATTAAGGGAAAACAAAAAAATTACCCCAATTACAAATTTATTCAATATTGAAAAATGTCACACAAATATAGATGGTTATATCAATTATAAGCAAATTTGAGTCTCTTGATGTTTCCTTTGATGATGTTTGTATAAAAAGTAATATTAACCTTACACTGATGCATTAATGAATCCACAGTAATATTTACGATCGTATATTCACACATGCAATAACCATATTCTTGAACAATATCCTAACTGTTTGATCTGATGTGATAGAATATGGTGGTCCATATTTAATATGGATTCCAAAAGGTAGTTTCTTTTATGGGACACGCTTTGTTGATTACCATACTTAATATGGTGAATCATGCCGCTGTTATTTTATAACTCTCCATTGAAAGAGAATCATCAGGGATGGGACAGATTTTGGTGCTTCATTTTTAATAAAATATTTATGTAACTATTTAGCATAGTTTTCTATGGTACAATAAAATAAATAACATCCTTACACACAGTTGTTGAAATTCTATGGTACTATGTGGGTAAATCTGTAATGAAAAACCTCCCACTCCAGCCCTTGAGTCTTTGATCAGCTGCCTGGTGCATGTGTTGTTACAACCAGGTTCTACGTAGTTACAAAAAAAAAATACTAATGTTATTAATGGGCAACGCAATTTAAATGCTGTTATTTTTCCTTAAGTTGTATCCATTGAGCCCATGGAAATATGTAAGTATTGTCTATCCAGCTTACATTTGACTTTGGTTACCCCACGCACGAAAGGGCTAGCCGCTAGATATCAGATATGACATCTGCAAGTTCCGGGCGAGCTTTTATCAAACACGCATGGCTGTTTGTGAGTGGCTTTCGAGAGGCGGTGGGGATCCGTCTTCTACGTAATTATTGACTTAATACATTATTGTTTGATTCATTTTTTTGTTATCTTGCCCGATAATTTTAGGGGTTAAAGATTGAATTAGTTTGTATTATGGTGGGTAGTTATTGGTTTGGAATAATGTTTATATTAGAATGTAGGCATATTTTGTTTGTTAATAGTTAGATTTTGTTGAGAGATTTTCTCAATAGTGTATTAGTTTGTATTATGGTGAGTAGTTATTGATTTGGAATAATGTTTATATTAGAATGTAGGCATATTTTGTTTGTTAGTGGTTAAATTTTGTTAAGAGATTTTCTTAATAGCAATTTCTCTTGTTTTAGATGTTGAGATTTTCGGTTTTATTAAATTGGGCAAAAATCTTAAGTAGGTGACAACAATAGGATTTGTTGCTATATTAGCTCCATTTTGTTGAGGAGGAGTTATTGCATCCTATATTTGTTGTGAGAGAATTTATGATTCAGTTTTATACTCCTAGCTATAAATCGTACAGGATATTGGGATGGTAGAGAGTGTGTGAGGAAATAAATTATTGTCATCTCCTGTTGAATAATAAGATTGTTGATGCCTTTGTTTTGGTGGATGTAGCCCAGATTGGTTGGGTGAACCACGTTAAATCCTTGTGTTATCTTTGTATGATTTTATATGTTGTGTATGCCTTTTTAAATTTCCGCTGCACATTGTTTGCTCCAACAATTGGTATCAGAGCATGTTGTGGAGCTGGTACGTGTGAGTAAGCTGCGGAAGGTTGAACTTTGGCGATTGGCGCGGTTTTGGATGAAACAGTCGCACCAATTTTAACAGGTGAATGGGTTGGCACGATTTATTGTGGAACAGGCACGCCCATTGGCGCGGTCCCGAGCGTAATACTCGCGCCAGAGCGCCAGTATCCCAATTGGCGCGGAAACAATGGGTTTAAGCACGCCAATTTTGTGACTTATACCGTTTTTTGTTTTGGCGCGAACCTTCTGCTGTCAAGGAAGCGCCAAGTCCCTTTCGGCGCGCCAAGCAAGGATCACTTTGGTAAAACTGCAATTTTGTTTTTGTTTTTAATTGTAATCTGCAGTTTGTACAACAGAGGGATTTTTTTATAAGGTAAAGGCAGTATAGTATAAGGCAAAAGCATTTTTTATATATTAACTTTATTTATTAAAAGTTGGAATTGGAGATTGTTTGTTTGATACAACATGGCAAAAACTCAAAGTGCTTGTTTTGAGATTGAGAAGTTCAATGGTAAAAACAACTTCGAGATCTGGAAAGTGAATATGTATGATCTGCTTGTGCAACAAGGCGTGGCGAAGGCGTTGTTGGGAAAATCCAAACAGCCTTACAACATGACAAATGATGAGTGGAGCGAATTGGATGAAAGAGAATTGAGCGATATTAGACTATGTTTGGCGGATGATGTTTTTTTTAACATCGTGTCAGAGAAAACTGCTGCTGGTTTGTGGACAAAGCTTGAGAAGCTGTACATGACAAAATCCTTAACCAATAGGATTCTTCTGAAGCGATAGTTGTACAGTTTGCGAATGAAGGAAGGTACATCTATTACTGATCATTTGAATACCTTTAATACTCTCCTGGTGCAATTAGAAAGTATAGAAGTAAATTTTGAATAAGAAGATAAAGTTATAACTTTATTATGCTCGTTTCCCGAGTCATGGGATCATTTTGTTACTTCTATAAGTCTTAGTTCATCAGAAACCCTTGAGTTTGATGTTGTTGTTGCATCCTTATTATCTGAAGAAACAAGGAAAAGGTCAAATTTAGAAACCTCTACATCAGAAGCAATGATGGTCAGAGGTCGTTCTAAAGAAAGACGCTTCAGTAGGCACAACGACTCGCGTTCAAAATCTAAAGGGAAGAAGAGTAAGGTAAAGTGTTGGTTTTGTAGCAAATCGGGACATTTGAAGAAGGACTGTTGGAAGAGACAACAAACATCTAAAGAAGACTCTTCAATAGAGAAGAAAGAAGAAAACATGACAGATACAGGTTCAGCATCCGGTTCAGGTATGAGTGATGAAGTGTTATCAGTTAATTTGTCTAATCATGATCAACATTGGTTGTTAGATTCTAGTGCATCAAATCACATGTGCATTCATAGAGAATGGTTTAAGACGTATAAATCAATTAATGATGAAGTCGTTTACATCGGAAATGATGTCACATGTAACATTGTGGGAATTGGAAGCATTCAGCTGCAAATGTTTGATGGGACAACTAAAATTTTAATTGATGTAAGACATGTACCTGAGTTAAGGAAAAATCTCATTTCACTAGGAGAACTTGACACTAATGGATACAAAACTGTTATTCAAGGTGGAGTAATGAAAATTTATAAAGGAATTTTACTAGTAATGAAAGCAAAGAAGGTTGGAAATCTTTTTCAGTTAGAAGGAAGAACAGGGTCAGATCATGTTTCTACGGTGTCTGAAAATGACAATAGTTCTATTCGTTTATGGCATCAAAGGTTGGGCCATATGAGCGAAAGAGGTTTAAAGATTTTGGCTAATTGTAAGTTACTTCCTAATCTAAAGCCAGCTAAGTTAGATTTCTGTAAACATTGTCTGCTTGGGAAATAAAGCAAATAGAAGTTTAAAACTGGCAAACATACTAGTAAAGGAATCCTTGATTATATCCATTTTGATGTTTGGGGTCCATCCCCTACAACCTCATATGGAGGCTCGTCATATTTTGCATCTTTTATTGATGATTTCTCTAGAAAAGTATGGGTCTACATGTTAAAAAGGAAGTCTGATGTATTTACAGTTTTGAAACAGTTTAGAGCATTAGTAGAAAACATCACTGGAAGAACCATTAAATGTTTAAGAACTGACAATGGTGGTGAGTTTACTTCAAAGGAATTTGACAATTATTGCAAGGACGTTGGGATCGAAAGACATAAAACCACTGTATATACTCCTCAGCAAAATGGAGTTACTGAACGCATGAATATGACTCTTTTAAAGAGAGCAAGGAGTATGCTGAGTAACACCAATTTGCAGAAGGAATTTTGGACAGAAGCGGTGGCTACAACTTGTTATGTGATAAGTAGATCACCGTCAACGGCGATAGGATGCAAAATTCCTCAAGAGGTATGGAAAGGTCGTCCTTGTGATTATTCTAAACTAAGAGTTTTTGGTTGTGATGCATATGCTCTAGTGCCGAAACATCAGCGTTCTAAATTAGATCCTAAATCAAAAAGATATATCTTTGTTGGATATGGTGATGGAACAAAGGGATACAGATTTTGGGATCCTACTACTCACAAGATCATCATTAACAGAGATGTTAAGTTTAATGAATCCTCACTTGTACATTTAGATGTAGATAATAAATTGAAACAGGATAATGTATCTGAGTTTCAACACATTCATTTTGAAACCAGTTCTGATGATAGTCAAGATGAACATGGTTCAGATGCAAGTCATGAACAAGTTTCAGATACAGATCATGAACAAGTTTCATATACAGATCATGAACATGTTTTAGATGTTGATCATGAATAATTTCCTACATATAATAATCAGCCAATTGTGGAAGTACCAGAAACATCTTTAAGGAGGTCTACAAGAATGAAACGTCCTCCTAAAAGGTATGATGATTATCTTACTTCAGTTTCTTTTACTGCTAACAATGATGAACCTTTGTGCTATCAGGAAGCTATAGAAAGTTCTAAAAGTGAAAAGTGGAAAGCAACTATGAAGGACGAAATGATGGCATTAGACAAGAATGGCACATGGGATCTGGTAGAACTTCCTAAAGACAGGAAAATTGTGGGATGTAAATGGGTTTTCAAATTGAAAAGGGGTGTTAATGATACAGAGGACAGGTGTACAAAGCGAGGCTGGTCGCAAAAGGTTTTTCTTAGAAAGCAGGCATTGACTTTCATGAGATATTTTCACCAGTTGTAAAAATAGTTTCAATTCGAATTGTATTAGCATTAGTCGCTTTACTTGATTTAGAATTACAACAACTAGATGTTAAAACTGCATTTTTACATGGAGATTTAGATGAGGAAATTTACATGGAACAACCGGAAGGGTTTGTTCAAAATCGTAATAAGAAATTTGTCTGTAGGCTCAAGAAATCATTGTATGGTATGAAGCAGTCGCCTCGACAATGGTACAAGAAATTTGATTCTTTCATGATGAGTCAAAACTATATAAGAAGTGAATATGATCATTGTGTTTACTTTAAGCAATTAAGTAATGGCATGTTCATTATCTTAGTGTTGTATGTTGACGATATGCTTTTAGCAAGCAAAAGCATAATAGAGATCAATAGGTTAAAGGCTCAGATGGCAAGGACATTTGATATGAAAGATCTAGGAGCAACAACACAGATTTTGGGCATGGAGATTTTCAGAGACAGGAGCAATGGTAAGCTGTGGCTATCACAACAGAAGTATATCGAGAAAATACTCTTGAGGTTTGGTATGAACAATGTGAAGCCTGTGTCAGTCCCTTTAGCTTCCCATTTTAAGCTTTCTTCTAGTTTATGTCCTAATACAAATGAAGAAAAGGAATATATGTCTCGAATTATGTATGCCAATGTAGTAGGTTGTTTCATGTATGCGATGGTTTGTACTCGACCAGATATTTCACATGCAGTTGGGGTTGTCAGCAGGTATATGGAAAATCCAGGTAAAGAACACTAGTCAACAGCGAAATGGGTGCTTCGGTATTTGAGAGGCACAAGTGATTATTGTATCACTTATAACAGGAGTAGTGAATTTGTTTGTGGATATATTGATTCCGATTTTGCAGGTGATTTGGATAAGAGAAGGTCAACATCAAGGTATGTCTTTACTCTTGTAGGTGGAGCTATTAGCTGGATGTCAAAGCTACAGAACATTGTTGCTTTATCCACT
>APFE030596311.1:0-19531 GCA_000404065.3 Pinus taeda
TGGAATAACCATTTCTAGTTGTTCACATGGAATGCAGACTAAGTCGTCACCCTTATTTAAGGAAAATCATGCCATCTGGAATAACGCGCTAGTGGAGAGGTGTTTTAGGAAATAACCACGCCACCTGGAATAACGCGCCAGTGGAGAGGTGTTTTAGGCCGTTAACCCATTTCCTTAGGTCCAAGGAAGACCAACTCTTAGCCAGATAAAAACACTTTTATGGTATACTCCGGGGCGATAAATTATTCAAGGAAAACCACGCCACCTAGAATAACGTGCTAGTGGAGAGGTGTTTTAGGCGGTTAACCCATTTCCTTAGGTACGAGAAAGACGAACTCTTAGCCAAATAAAAACACTTTTATGGCATACTCGAGCGATAAATTTGTATTTCATTAGTTTAAGTTGTTTTATTTTTTATTTAAAATGTCATAGATATTATATTAAATTCTTTATTATAATTCTATTATTAATTGTTATTTTTTTAATGAGTATGAATTTTAATTTTAATATTTAATAATATTTCATTAGTTTAAGTTGTTTTATTTTTTATTTAAAATGTCATAGATATTATATTAATTTCTTTATTATAATTCTATTATTAACTGTTATTTTTTTAATGTGTAGGAATTTTAATTTTAATATTTAATAAATGTCAAACATAACTAACAAACTAAATTTTCTTTTTTCACAATTTTTTTCTTATCAATTTTGTTTAAATTAGGGTAGATATTTTTAAAAATCATAAATTTATGTTGATTAATTTTGAAGATGGAATGTGTTAGGGGTTTGTTAGGGTGTTGAATCTAATTATGTATTCAAAAGTGTATTTTAAGTAATAAAAAATAAGAATCTTACTAAAAATTCTCTGTTTCATTGGACCCAAAATGCCATTTCATCTATTAGTTAGAGCATCAATAAATAATAAATAATATGACCATATAACTATTTATTTTAATCTATTAATAAGGGCTTGGAGTAGTTAGTCTTTCTCATAAGTAAGAAAACATGTTAACGACCCAACCTATTTCCATATCACTAATGGGTAATTTCAAGTGGGGTAATTTTCTTTGAATAACCATGATGAGTCCATATGATGATTGTCCCACCATTGGTCTGACACTTGGGTTATGATAGATTTTCTTACTACATAAAAATATAAAATTAAATTAAAAACAAAAACTACGTATAATAATTATATTAAATTAAAAACAAAAACTACCTATAATAATTATATAATCGCCACTCTCTCAACCTATTAAATGGCATAGTCTAACTTATAGATGAAATAGTGTTTTTATCGAAATCCAACAAAATAATTTCAAGATAGAATGCAACGTTTGAATTCTGCAAATTAAACAACAAAAACTCAAGGCTTTAAAAATCTCCATTGGATTTTGATTAAAATTTACCAGAAATGTCATGAAAAAAGCCATTTCATCTATAAATTCGACTAGGCCCTACTAAATCGAAGTTCAATTTTTTTTATTTTTATTTTGCATTAAGAGTAAATATGAATAGAATAATTATTGCACATTTTGTATTAAATAAAAACTAATTGTGCTGAGGTGTTCTCGAACATGGTAGAGATATTGTAATGTTTTGTTTAACATTTTGACTCAATCAAAATAAAATAAAATAAATAATTATAATGATAATTAATAATTAAAGTAGTCTAGATTCATGATGTACCAAGGGCTAAGACTCTTTTAAAATTAGTTTCCCAAATGACATATTCATAATCCTTGCATAGCATTAATATATTTCATAGACAAAATTAATTATTTTCCTAATTATTGTTATAGTTATAATTAATAGTTAAACTAGTCTAGATTCATGACGTACCAAGAGCTAAGACTCTTTCAACATTACTTTTGGATATGACATATTCATAATTCTTGCATAACATTAATATATTTCATGGATAAAATTAATTATTTTCCTAATTATTGTTTGACCTTCCCACGGTATGCAAAGTATCATAATTTTTTTAGCTGCAATAATTAAACATTTACAAGTTACCAGGGGATGTTACATTCCCCCCCTCATTCTTAACACCATCCCGGTGTTTTTGCGTCCTCAAAATAGGTTTCAGTATGCTTCCTTCATAATTTTTTCGTCCTCCCAGGTAGCCTCTTCTAGGCTAAAGTTCCTCCACTGCACCTTAACCTAGGTGATAACTCGCTTCCGCAATGTTACTTCTCTATGATCGAATATATGTAGAGGTTTGATTAGGAACTCATCGTCTGATTCAACTTGTATATCATTCCTAATGATAACATCCTTAGGATCATATATATATTCCTTTAACAAAGAAACATGAGAAATGTTATGTATATGTATGTGGATGCACAAGGCTAGTTGATAAGCCACAGGCCTAATTCGAGCCAAAATTTGAAAAGGGTCGTAGTACCAGGGGGCTAGCTTGGAACATCCTGCCCAACACATAATCTTTTTCTAGGCTTCACTCGTACATACACATGGTCCCCAACATGAAATTCTCGATAGTTTCTTTTTTTATCAACATAGGTTTTTTGTCTATCTTGAACAAACTTCAAATTCGACCTTACTTTTCTTACGACTTCTTCCATCTCTTCCAATATATCAAATCCCAATATCAATTCGTCTTCAGGGCCACTCCAATTTATAGATGTTCTACATTTGCGTCCATATAACACCTCAAACAAGCTCATATTTAGGGAAGCTTGATGGATTGTAAGCAAATTGCGCCAAGTGTATATAGTCCTCCTACTTCATCAATTGATACATCACATACATTCTCAACATATCTTAAATCACTTGGTTTACACGTTCAGTCTTCCACTGGTTTGAGGTTGGTATGCAATGTTGAACTGCACTTGAGTACCTAATCCATTAAACAAAGATATACAAAATGCAGATATAAATTTAACATCCCTATCAGAAATTACCACTTTTGGTATTCCATGCACCCTGAAAACTCTTTCATAAATATATTAGCAATTTGAAACATCTTAAAGGAACATCACATTGGAATAAAATGAGCATACTTACTTAGTTTTTCTACTACCACCATTATATAGTCATTTTGTTTCTTGGTCTTAGGTAGGCCAATAATGAAGTCTAATGTGATAGTCCCCCATTTCCATTCCAGAATAGGGAGTGGCTGGAGCAACCTGACTGGGTGTTGGTGTTCAGTCTTTAGTTGCTGGCATTCCAGGCATTTAACTAAATATTCAACCACTTCCTTTTTCATACATGTCTAGAGGTATTCCTTCCTTAATGTAGTAATCAACTTTTGGTAGCAAGGATGAGTTGCGTAAGGAATTTTATGACACTAATTTAGAATCAACTGCTTGATGCATAGTTGATTAGGAACATATATTCTACTTCGATATATCAACATGTTCTCTTTATTTACCTCATATCCTAGTTGTTGTTCGTTGTTGTTTGGATCATGTGCTTGCTACCATAAAAACCGGTATTCTAGATCTCTTTGGACAACCTCCTTAATCTGTTCTTCAAAAGCAGTTCTTACTTTAGTAAATGAGATTTCATAGACACATTTCAACTTCCTACTTAAGGTGTCTGCAACCCGATTATCCTTTCGTTAAATGTTTAATTTCAAACTCAAACTCAATCAAGAAAGTGATCCAACATGCTTGTCGAGCATTTATAGTAGGTTGCTTAAAATAATTAGTTAAACTGCTATGATCTGTCACTAATAAAAAACCGTTTCCCAAGTAAATAATGGTGCTACATTTTTAAGGTGTGAATCACTGTTGTCAACTCCAAGTCATATGCTAAATACTTTTGTTCACGATCCTTCAATTTTTGAGATTCACAAGCTACAAATCTATCCTCGTGCACTAATACTCCCCCTACTCCCTCTTTACAGTCATCTGTACAAATAGTAAATTCCTTGTCTTGGTTAACAATTCTTAGAATGGGACAGTAGTAAGTAAATGTTTCAACCAATCAAAACTGTTTTGATTCTCAACTTTCCATTTGAAAATTCTTCCTTTCTTTTGCAGGGTGGTAATGAGATAAGCCACTTTTGACAATCCTTCAATAAATCACATATAGTATCCAAACAACCCTATGAAGGATCTTATATCAACCACATTCCTAGGAACGAGCCATTCCATACTAGTTTTATATTTTATGGGTCTACACCAATTTCATCCTTAGTAATAACATGTCCTAAATATTGGATTTGTTCCTTATAAAACTCACACTCACTGTATTTTTCATACAATTGATGATCCCTGAAGGTTTGCAAAACAATTTGCAGATGTTTTTTGTGTTCCTCCATATTTCATGAATAAACAACTATATCATCTATAAAGATCAATACAAATTTTAGATAATACTCATGAAATATACTATCAAAAGACACATAAATGTCATGGGGGAATTAGTTAGGCCAAAGGGCAGAACCATAAATTTGTAATGCCCATAGCGAGTGTTGAAAGTTGTTATATCTATATATATATATATATCTTCTTCTTTAATTCTTATCTAATGATACGTTGAATGCATGTCAATTTTAGAGAATACTATATCCCAATTTACCCAATCAAATAAATTGTCAATACAGGGTAAAGGGTATTTAATTTTCATCGCTAACTTATTTAATTGCTTGTAGTCAATACACAATCTTAGAGTGCCATCCTTCTTTTTGACAAAAAGTACTGGAGCTCCCCAAGATGACACACTTAGGCAAATTTACTTGTTGTCAAGTAACTCTTGAAATTGCATTTTAAGTTCAGTTAGCTCAGGAAAACTCATATGATAGGGTGCTCTTGACACAAGAGCCACTCCTAGAACAAGTTCAATGGTAACTTCTATGTCCCTTTTAGGAGGCATTCCAAGGATATTTTCTGGGTAGGCATCAACAAAGTTATGTACAATAGGCAGATTCTCTAGAGTAACAACCTTATCCTTTGAGTTTGTATACCCCACTTGTGCCACATAAATTTGACATCATTTCCTAATACATTTTGCCAATTGTGAAGTTGTGACTGGTCTTAATTTTAGGGGTATTTTCAATCCTTGAAATTCTTGCCTCATACCCTCCTCATCCAAATAACTAATTTTTGTCTTTACATTTTTATGAGAGACCAATGATTTTCCAACCAACACATACCAATTAAAAGGTCATAAGATCTTAGGGGTAAAAAATTTAAGTTTTCTACTATTGGCTGTCTTACTAGCTCTACAGGACAATTGTCAACCTTATCCATTACTCTTCTTCTTGCCCCTGTAACTAGTTATACCACCCACAGATTTTTAAATTTGGTGGTTTTAAAATGACATTTTTCTACTAGCTTAGGACTTATGTAACTTAAATTAGCCCCTGGATCAATTAAAATGGAGACAGTTTGGCTGAAAATTTTACCTTCAAACTCCACCATGGTCAATTAGTACTCGACCTAGTGATCCTCCACTGCAGCATTGATTTTTGGCAAGCTCCTTGCAACTTTTCCTACTATGGACGCTTCCTGAATCTGCGCTACTTGTTCTATTCTTTTCTAGTAGGGAATTTTTGACATAATGCGGTTCCCTACATCCCCAACACTGTAATGAAGGTCTAGTTGTGGGTTCCAGCTCTTTTACCAGACCGTTCATAAGGTTTTAGCTCATTCTGCAATTTAATCCTTTCCTCGGTCCTCCCTGTATAATTTTTCTATTGATTCTTGTAAGACCCTTTAAAATTCATAGACTTCAATCATTTAAAAATTTGTGAGGGTTTAAGACCCTTCTTTTCCCTCCACTTTTTGCTTCCATCCCCATTTTCCTTCATCTATTGGTCACATATTCACGCTTTCCTAATAACTTCTTCCATGGTTTTACGATTGTATAATTCCAAACATTCCTTCATGAATACATGTGAACTACTGATAAATTGTTGGAATTTTGCCTTTTCTTCACATATGTAAAGGACATATCGCAACAAGGATGTAAATTATTTATAAAATCATTCATAGAAAGCTTCCCCAAACAAATAACATGAAATTCCTTTTCCTTTTAATCATAAAATCGTTCGGTTAAATATTTATCCTTAAAATGTTTTTGGAAACTTTCCCAAGTTACTTCTTGTTCCTTAATTCCCATTGTTGGTGTCCAGGTATGAACAATTTATTCACACCTTTTCCTTCATTAATGTATCAATCCAGGTGAGTTTTCTTTTCAAGGCAACATGCAAGGTATATGCAGGGGCAAGGTTACAATCTATCATTGACCAAAGGTTCGTGATTACCAAATCAAAGCATTGCTAAAACAAAAATAGAAATTCAACTGGAGAATTTAAAAGGTTATTCACAGTGATCTAAAGAATCTGAAACAATAATCAAGCAATAAACACAACAATACACAATACACACATAACAAGGAAACATGCAACACCTGATCAGAAGAGTGGGCCTAGCTCTTTGATTAGGGCTGCGTTACTCACATCGAAGGATATATCAACAAAAAGGTTGTATTTTATTAATCTTAACAATGCTGTTACAATACAATGCAGGGTCTGACTAACCCCTGATACAAGAATGACCCATATTTTATACAGTACAAAGGGGAATAACTTCTCTCCCTTAAACCTGGCAACTATATACCCAAAGATATACATCAGTTCAATCACAGCACTAGCGCTGAGAGTGCACGAACAGGAATGATCCAAAACGGGTTGAGAACAACTGCAAATTAGTCATGCTGTTTTGTCGTGGTCGATCAGTTGCTGTGAATCGCGGAACTGCTACAATATGCCATGCGATCAACACCTGCACTCCATAATCTGCGGTCATAACATGTTTTAGTGGTTCGCATAGGTAAAACCCTCATGACTCTTATTCATTAATTAAATATCCCAAGAGATGAGAAAGGGGAATTACCTCATAGTTTTACATAGTAAATGTATGCGAATGAATACAAAAGGGATGAAAAGAGGACTGGAAATGCAGCGAAAAGATAGGCTAATTTGGTGCCCAACATCTCCCCCCAACTAGCCTTCTGCATACCTTGTGTAGATCGCCATATCCACAGGTCTGGGTTGCGTGAGATCGTATTCCTCGGCCATTTCTGTTCCTGGAACCTTAAACCCCTATGAGAAAAGAAATTCCTTCCACCAATCATTTGGTATATTATATGCTGGGGTGTAGTGCTCTGCTGGCAACCAAAGGATAGGGTACTGAAATCATATTCCCATCCACCAGACCCCACATGTTTGGATGCATGCCACATAACTTGGCACCTCGCTGGGTGCTCATGCAAAATTTGGTGCTCCAAACAGTCTTCTGTTTCGAATAGATGTGGGTGACATCATCCACCTTTTTTGACAACTATCCAGGGCCTCTGCTTGAAACGTGACCAATTTTTTCACACAGAGATCGATACACCACTTTTTTGTCCTCGACATCTATTCCTTATTTCCCATAATTTCTAAAAATGTAGTGTGCTTATTGTACATAGTCATTGATCTCTCAGGTTCTCCTCTTACCATAAAAGGCTTCGTGGCCTGATTTGACTTGAACATGTCAGAAGCCTTCTGCCAGCTTATCTGATTAAAAGTGTAAGAGGTGAGGGCCCTTAAATGAATGTCCCCCACATATGGAACCAGATTAAATTCTCTCTCAATGCATAAGAGATACCCATGCATGTAAAGCTCACACATCAAATGATGATTTGGCACATTATGGGCTCCCAATATCCAGAGGAACTGTACACCATCCTCAATCTCGTGACTAATTTCTTTCTGGATGCTTTCCAAATAGAAGAAAAGAAATTGTTCATGCAAAAATAAAGAATAACTGGAAGCGGGAGGGTGACATGCCATCACTTCTTGTGCTAAATGGAACATCTTCTCTTTATCGATTTTCAACTTTGCCACTTGCCTTTCCAGTTGCTCCACCTTGAATTGTTGCGTTACATGCCTCAATCAAATTATATCAATGTGCTCCACATATTCGAAGATAGCCATGGATGCTCGTTCTTGGGCTTTCTTCGCCTTGTTCCGATATCGTAACGTGGTGGATTTCCAAGTTTGTACTTCAGCTGTCAAAGAAAACTCAACGCCTTCAAACAAATATTCTATCGGGTCTGTCTGAGTGGCAAAAGAAGTTTTTGCCACTCCATCTACCTGTTTCCTTGCTTCGGTTGTCATGGTTTTGGGCTTCTTAGCCCGACACTTATATTTCTTCATGTGCTTCTTCAGCCGGTGCATCTGTTTCCTCAACCTCTTAACCTCTATTTTGAGCCGCATTGTTTCTTTGAATTGCAGTTGATATTTCTGCTTCATAGGCATCCTTTGTTGCTCACACAATTCTACCCATTCTTGTTTAACCACCACCTCATTTGGTACTGCAGCCGGTTCGATAGGTGGTTGATTAATCGAGGGAGTATCCACAGGGTTAATCAATGGGGCTTCTTTGCTTGGTCTCTCTTCCTAGGGAGCAACCACTTCCTTATTGTCTCCTGCCTCGTCCTGTAGTAAAGCTATCTCGATAGGTGGTGGGCTCACTTGATGGATGTCCATTGGTGGTTCAGCCAAAATTTCCCTTCTAGGTTCCCTCATTTCAAAAACACCTACCTCTTCCTCTATTTTGGGTTCCTGGAAAAGGTCTCTGTGGAGGTCCGTGGCCAACTAACCTATGGCAGTTGGTTCCTTATTCGACCCGTCAAACTTCAAAATCAGCAGAACGACCACATCCTCCTCTGTGTGTTGGGTAGAGCGAGACACCCTTGCCCCTTTTGGAATGGAAAATTAAGAGGAAAATTGAAAGAATTTTCCTACTTGATCTATCTCGGCCCCAGTTATGGCCTCGAGATCTTTCCCTCTATCTGCAGTGTCTCTGCTATGAGTTGAAACCCTTGCCAGTGTAGTCCCCTATTCTGAGGTTGACACTGGTTCTTGTGGAACAATGTCAGTCCCAACATTTAATTCCTCTGTAGTCTCCAGGGTCAGACAGGTTGATGGTGGTTCTTGTGTAACACCACCTTCCGTATCCAACATTTCTTAAACAGAAGATGCTGGCACTGTTTCTTCCAGCACGACATTGATACAAATGTATTCTTGAATCATCACATCAATACCATCCATTATACCCATAGCCTCTCCTTTTGTTGTCCCCATGGTTCTTTCAACTTCAGGTCCCTCTCATCCTGGTTCATCTTCCTCCTTTGGTTCTACGTTCGAGGGTGGTTCTTATGGGACACCCCCAGCTGCAGTATTAATGAATTCCTCCACCTTAGCTTGATGTGGTCCTTCTTCACTTATTACAGTGCTGCTGATTTTCTCCACTAGATCCATGTTCAAGGATGGTTCTTGAGTGACAGCCTCAGTCATTATGTTGGTGGCCCTTTCTGTAGCACTTCTTCTTCCATCGATTCCACAGTCGAGGCTGGTTCTTGTGGAGAAGCCTCAATTATCCTCTCTTGTTCATGCTCCTGGTTCTGTTCCAGCCCCTCGGGTTCCATCTCCATTTCCTCTGGTTCCTCTTGATCTACGTATTCATCTTCTGATCCAGTTCCTTCCTCAATTGCTTCCGGCTCTTCTTCTCTAGTGGCTCTAGTAGCTATTATCTCTTCCTTTATAGAATCATAGAATGTTTCCCATGGGATTTGAAGTCGACTGATTGCATGCATGACTAACAGCCAGACCAGACCATGGTTGGTAATGACTGCCATCACTGGTCGTGAACGTCGAGTAGAGTGTGCCATCAACTAGAGACTCTTTAATAGGAAGAAAGGCATATTCAATGAGAAGGCTTCCGCCTGTGGAAACTACAGGTGAGCCAATATTCTAAAATGATATTTAAACATGGTGGTATACCTCCCCTCGTAGGTCATGTATGTCATTACAAAACCTGCTACCTCACCCCATGGGTGTGGTAATGAATTCCAGTTGTACCCTCGGCCTTTCTAAACTACGTTTTCTTTGACTTGTAAGAATGCTTCGAGGAACTCTGGGAGAGCGGTTCTTCGTGAAAACCATTTCTGACCCTGCTGGGGTAGCCCACTAACCTCTGCAATGGTTCCTTTTGTAACTAGGATTTATATCCCCTAAACCTAAGAGCTCCCTTCCTCTAAATTGAGTGAAAATCCAATCGTAATCGCTTCATTAAACCCTTACAATCTGTAGAAATAGGCGTTCCACCCTGCATTTTCAAAAACCTGCCATACTTCCCGATTGTTTCGAACCATTGTCATGCCCTCCGGTTCATGGCGCACAACCAACCCACCCATCGATGTAGGAACTATATCAACACGGTGGATACAGTCGATTGGTAGGGGAGAGTAACAGCAACCCAACTAATGATGACAATAATGTTAGCATGGTGGCCGCGAGGTCTGGTACACCTCGAAAAACACAACAAATAATGGCAGGGTATGGAAGTACAGGTGAATGATTAGGGTGATTGAATACAACGTACTAGGGAAATGACCGGTAAATTTCTTGGCATACGATTTCAAATTCCAATGCATAGGAATCATGATTACAAAATCACACGATTTTTTGTTTCCGTCCACATTGGATTTGGTAATGACGTGATATGATTATGATTTTAGGTACATCGTCGTTTATTTATGACGGGACCCCCCAAACTTAAATGCGACCATCCACATCACGCACTAGTCTCTTCTTTGGAATATTTTAATTAGATCCATAATAGTCAATGAAGGCATGCCTCGTGACCTACTTGGCGGTGAAGTAACAGCAAAAATAACCGGTGGAGTAATGACAACGACAGAGTAACAGCGCCGATGGAGTAACAACACGTACAGAGTAACAACATGGCGGAGTAACAACAACTATGGAGTAACAAAACCAATGGAGTAACAACAACGGCGGAGTAACAACATCGACGAAGTAACATCAACGACAGAGTAACAGTAACTGTGGAGTAACAGCATCGATGGAGTAACAACAATGACGGAGTAACAACACTGGTGGATTAACAACATGACGGAGTGATAGCAACAATGGAGTAAAAACACCGACAGAGTAACAACAACAATGGAGTAATAACACTGGCAGGGTAACAACAATGGCAGAGTAACAACATTGATGGAGTAATAGCAACGGTGGAGTAACAACACCGATGGAGTAACAATAATGGCAGAGTAATAGCACTGGTGGAGCAACAACAACGACGGAGTAACAACACCGATGGAGTAACAAGAATGATGGAGTACTAACAAGTATGGAGTAACAACAACGATGGAGTAACAACACCATTGGAGTAACAACAACAGCGGAGTACCAACGCTGATGGAGTAACAACAATGGTGGAGTAACAACAGTAACTATTACTTGAAAAAATTCTCAGTTTCTCCTTGTCATAATTCAGTTCTTATTCCTGCAAAAAGACAAACAAGTAGTAACAACATATATATATATATATATTGACAATATCGGTTAGATGATATATTACCAAAAAGGGACTTGGAGCAAGCTCCTATTACATTCAACTATATTTGGATAGTAGAGTAAGCAGTAAGAGGAGAGTGCAGTCCCCTCTCTTGTGCTTAGTTCCCAAACTTCCTAAATTCTTTTAAATATTCTAGTATATTGTCGGACGTATTGACCTACTATGAAAGCAAATTTACATAACATATATTCTAATAGGCATTATGGTTTATAGCCTGAGTATTCTTGATCTGCTTCAGCCATGTTGTTGTTGTTGGCTAAATTATCTCCTTCGTTGCTCATAGTTTTGCTCTTGTAGTTGTCTACGGTCTCTTCCAAATGCTTACACTTGGATTTCAATATTTTTTTTTTTCATTGCCATATTTCACCTCTATAGGCTATACTCCATTCTCATTTCACTTCTCAGGTCTTTTAGAGACTGTTGCAACCCATGTATCATGACCTTGTTCCCTTTGAAAGCTAGGCATGAGTCCTTCCTAGCTACCTTCTCAATGGGATTAAACTCCATCTGACTACTTTTTCCTCTTGCTTTGTTGTTGCTACCTGCGCTTCCTTGTTCCTGCGTTGCTTTGATTTGTTGGTCTCTGTCCTAGGCCTTTTAATATGTTGTGGAAATTACCACTGAGTAAATAGTGGTGGTGAGAGGCCTATGAATTAGGATAGGTGGGAAATAGGCATAGATTATTGGAGCAATTTGTGGGGAGGATTGAAAGCTGATAAGAAAAGGATGGTTGTATAGAGACAGAGGGCAGTTAAGAAGACATCTAGGAGACAAAGACTGGTTCAACTGAGACAGAGAGCAGAGAATTTGATAGATAAGGAATAGATGAGCAGAGACAGATTGATGAGTGCCGGAGGGTGCGATGCCTGATAGACATAGAATAAGACGGGATGAGAGATGATCACTCCTTATGGGCCACGATGTGATACGTGGTGAACAACAAATGATTAATGCACAAAGAGCAATGACTGCGCTGAAGGAATGGTGAGCTGAGAGGATTATAGGGAAGAGTTGGAGGCCAGTCACAAATTTCAGGCAATTTAAGGCTTCGGTGCATGGTTTGCAAATCACAATTCAACTGATCCTTTGATGCAAATACTCTACTAGATTACCTCTATTCTTATAGTTATGACGATCGACCCATGCATTGGTTTTTGGAGCTGTCACTTGAGTTCTCTTGTCCTCAGAATCTCAAGAATATCCTAAGCTAAGATTTGCTTGCTCGTGAGCCTTATGAATTAGATTGCCTTCTTTGTCAACTATCTTGTGCGTATCCTTGTTTGGTTGCTTTTTCCTCTGCCTACTCGTGCTTTCCCGAGATTTATTTGGGCTGTATGATTTTTGGTTTGTTGTGTTTTTGTTTTTTGATTTTCTCCTTGATTTATCTTGATTCGACTCTTTATTTTCCAGAATTTTATTCTTATCCTATTTGTTTTGATATTATGGAACAGAGAGGTGGTATTCTTCATTGTTCTCCCTAACTATTCCTTTATTCTTCTCCACCACTTTATTTGAATATTGATCCACTTGTTGATTGTGGTGTCTTCGGATGTGTTTGAAGTTACATTTCCTGAGTCTTCTTAATTCCTTCTAATTCTTTTGATGGTTCTACTCATAAACTCGTTGCTTGGACTTTTGGTTTGGACCATTGCCTAGATTGTGATGGCTGAGTGTCCTATGATTATTGGGTTTTGGATTCCTCTTTTTTCGATTATTTTTGCCCCCATGAGTAGACTGTAGGCTTCGACCCTATTGTTGGAGATTTGTCCCAATCCCCATTCGTATGTGACTATTTTTTTCCCACTTGGGTCATAAAATATTCCCCTTGCTCATGCCTTTCCAAGATTATTCTTGGAGGCTCCATCAAAGTGCATATAATATTTGTTTTGAATTCTTTTCCAACTTTCAGTTTCTTCTTCAGTCATTCTTAGCTTCCAATTTTTTCCTAAGCTTTCTTTTCTCCATTCTTTTTTACCATTGTTGTTCATTATGTCTTTGTTAAGCCAATCTCTTTCTTCCTGCTAAAGGATACTATTACCCATTGGGGCAAGTCCTTTTTCATTGAGAATTTATGATATTAGTTCCCCTGCTTTTGATAGTGTTTTCCCAATTCTAGGATTTTGGTTTTTGAAGATACATTTATTTCGAGTTAGCCAAATTTGCCAACATAGGATTGTTGGAATGCATTTCCATATTCTTATAATTGTGGCTTTATTATTTGTTGTGTATGGATAGGGTTTCTCTAGATTTTTGAGGAATTTCGGCATTGGTTTCCCATACTCTAGATTCACTTCCAGCGGGCTTAAGAGCCGCTCCCAGCATTCTCTTGAGAATTTACAACCCTGAAATAAAAGTTGTATGTTTTCTTCTGCCTGCTGACATAATGGGCATCTTGATGGCCCTTGGAAGCCTCTTTTTTTAAGATTTTCACTCGTTAATATCTTTCCTTTTAATATAGTCTAAATAAATTTTTTTTATTTTTTTATAAATTTTGATTTTTATTTTATTTATTTTTTTAATTTTTAATTTTTTAAATTTTTAGTTTTAATTTAATTTTTATTTTTAAATTATTATTATTATTAATTATTTTTTATTATTTATATTTTATTTTTATTTAATTTTAATTTTAATTTTTACTTTTTTTATTTTATTTATTTATTTTTATTTTTTCTTTTTTTATTATCTTGGGCAAACTTTCAGATTTCCATGCTATCTTCCATGGTTCCCAATCTTATTGGTTGGTTTATTCTTGGAGAATTTTATAGCCAGTTTTCATTATATATTGCCCATTACTTGGGTCCCAAAGCTAATTGTCTTCCTCATCCCGATGAGTTGGTGTTGCCCCTTTTAAATGCTGCTTTATTTTTTCCCATTGTCCTACCAGGTTTGCTGGTATTGCTGGCCTTCTCCATTCCTGCCATTCTTTCTGATTCCATAAAGAAATTAAATGTAAAGTTTTAAGGCCTTTCCCTTTCATCCATTCTTGAATGCCATCCATTTCTGGGTGCTCCTGTAGTGGTTCTTTTCCCATAATTATGTCCTCCCAAATCAATACTTTTTTTCCATTCCCTAGAGTTTTTGAAATGAATTTGCTCATTGTTGGGATGACTCTTTTAACTAGTTTCCATACTTGGGTGGTTTGCCTTATTGGGATGTTTTCATTTAGCAATTTCTCCTTGGAACCATTCATGTATTTGTTTATGAGGGCTTTTTTCCACCAATTCTCTTTACCTATTATGAGTCTCCAAACTATTTTCATTCCCAGAGCTGCATTCATGAGCCTAGGTAACTGAATGGACAAGCCTCCTTGTTCATATGGTAGTACTACTTGTTCCCACCTAACCAAACTGAACTTTTTATTTTCTTGCTTCCCATTCTGCCATATAAAGCTTCTTAGTATTAATTTCATTTGTTTGTGGGCACTTGCTGGTGCCATGATTAGTGCATATTGATATATTGGCAATGCAGCAAGAAGAGCTTTAATTAATATCACCCTTCCAGCTATATTTAGCCACATCATTCCCCAATTATTTATCCTGTCTTGCATTTTCCCAATTTGTTTTGTCCATATTTATGCCTTCATGATCTCTTTTGATATTGGTAGTCCCAGATATAGGAAGTGGCTCCAGTTTTCCTATGCTGGGATTTCCATGCTTTGAGAAATTATTTGCATGGTTCTAGACGGAATGTTCCACCCATAGATCTTGCATTTTGTATTATTCAATAGCCCACCCGACACCTGTAGAAATGCATCCAGTATTTTTTTGAATCTTCTTGCTATTATAGTTGATGCTCCTCCCAGCAGCAGTGTATTATCTGCAAATAAGGAATGATTTATGGTTTTTATTCCTTTTGCTATTCTCAGACCTGTGATGGTTTTTTCTTTCCTCTGAGTTTCCAATTCTCTACTTATGTTTCTACCATTATTATGTATAAAAAAGGGGATAGGGGGTAGCCTTGCTTGAGTCCTCTTGTACTTTGGAAGAATCCACTGGGTCTTTCGTTGATGAAGGGGGTGATCCAGGGAGTGGAGATGCATACTTGAATCACTTCTATTATTTCTTTTGAGAATCCCAGCTTATGGAGTACGACCATTAGATATGGATAGCTGACCCTGTCGAAAGCATTTTCCATATCCGGTTTGACTATTATACCTTTTTCTTGCTTTAGAATACTGGAGTGGACAACCTCCTGAACTATTATGACATTGTCTATGATTTTTCTATTTGGGACAAACCCTCCTTGGTTTTCTAAGATAATAATATGCAACGCTTTCTTGATTCTATTTGCCATTATTTTAGTTATTATCTTGTAGGAGGAATTTCACAAAGAAATGGGCCGAATCCTGTTGAAGGTGGAGGGGTTTGCTTCCTTTGGGACCAGAGCAAGATAGGATGATCTTGTGTTGCTTCCCATTTTTATTTTTCTTTAATATTCTTTTCCATTCTTACAAAGTCTTTCTTGATTGTGTGTTAGTGATTCCTATAGGAAGCTATTGTGAATCCGTTTGGCCCGGGCGCTTTATCCGGATGCAGGCTCTAGATGGCCTCCACAGTCTCTTCTTAGGTGAGATCCTTGCACATATCTTTGTTTTGTTCTTTATTTTTATTTTTATTTTTGTATGCTGCAATATTTCTTCATATTCAACTGTTTCTTCTGTTGCTGACAATAAGTTTTTGAAGTGCTTGTATGCTACTTTTTTAATTTCTTCCACTCCTTTTACTTCTTGGTTTTCCACTTGTATTTTTTCTATCTAGTTTCTGGCCCTTCTAATTTTCATATTGTTGTGGAAGAATGACGTATTCTTGTCCCCTTCCTTGAGCTAGAGGCTTTTGGATTTCAGTCTTGCCTCTTCCTCTTCTTTCCTGTTTTCCTTGTATATATCCCAGAATATTTCTTTCTCTTTTAGGTAGTCTTTCTTTCTTTCTTCTTTGCCTTCCTTTTTTGCTTGCATACTGTCCATTTTTTGTTGTAGCTCTTTTTTTTTTTTCATTTATTCTTGTCCATTCCTTTAGCTTTACTCTTACATTTTTTAATTTTTTCTTCCATATGTACTATGGTGAGCCTGATATTCCTGGTTCCCAAGCTCATTTAACTAATTTGCTGATTTCTTTGCTGCTATCCCAGGTTGAGCTGTACCTGAACGAGAGTGGGCCTTAGTTTTTCATTTCGCCCAATGCTATCATTACAGGTTTATGATCTGAGGTTGTGGCATGGATGATTTTTGATTTGATTGAGTTATACATTGCTGCTATATTTTCTTGAATCAGAATTCTTTCTAGTCTTTCTTTTATGTTACTTTTTCCCACTCTCTTGTTATTCCAGGTATATTTTCCATTATTTGGAGGGATATACAGGAGGTTGTGTTTCTCCATTATTTCTTATATAGATTCTTTGGATGGATCTGCTTGATAGTTTCCTCCAAACTTTTCCTCTATACTTCTCACCAGATGTAGGTCTCCTCCCAAAATTATTTTTTCGGCTTGCATTTCCTGTAATACATCCTTCATTGTTGCCCAACACTGTTCTTTCTCCTTATAGTGATTAGGGGCATTTATATTTATCACCCTGTATTTCTCTTATGTGCTTATCCCCCCTTAGGTTCGTTAAAATCCAGTGATGCCTTGTTCTTTTTCCCATTAATTCCCATATTCCTTTTTTCCAGATTGTGAATATACCTCCTGATGCTTCTGTTGCCTGAATTGCTTCCCCTTCATATTGCCTAAACTTTTTTTTTAAGATTTTAAGATTCTTTTTTTTTTACTTTTGTCTCGTGGATCATAAGAATATCCGGGCTTTCTTTTGTCAGAATATCTCTTGTTGCATTTTCCTTAAAAGGAGTCCCCATTCCTTTGCAGTTCCAGGGTTCTCCTAAACAACTGGGACAGGACGACCACTCTCCGATTCATGGGAATCTGAGGAAATGAGAAGAACATGAGCAATATGATCACTACTGTCTTTGGGAACAGATTTAAAAATTGAAGGGGGAGCCAAGTTGGCACTCTTTCCGACCAATGGTTGGTCAGGAACAGACACAAGAGAGTCATGCTTAGGAAGAGCAGGATGGGAAAGAGATGAATCCAAGTCAATCTCTTTACCAACTAAGAGAGGGTTAGAAGAAAGCCTTTGATAACCAATAGGAAGTTGGGGTTGAGGAGTTGTAAGGTTTTCCAAAACTTTGAAAGTTTTATCCATAAGAGGACAAAGGTGAAGAAGATTCTTCCCTTCACATAACCTATGGGGGAATTTAATTTTTCCCTTCTTCTTACCATCACTAGACGAGGGTGTAGCATTAACATGATCTCCAGAGGTTGATGGGGATGACCAATCCAGATTTTGAGACCATACCTCTAAGACTCTGGGAATACTAGAACAATCTCGAAGGAGATGGTCACCCTTACATAGCCTGCAACGGAACTTTACCTTCCATAAAGGATTAGAATGTTTTTTGATGGGAAGTGCTTTTGGAGCAATAGCTACATGGTTGGCCTCTCGCTTATATGACTTCTTCTTCTTCTTCTTAGCCTCCTGGTTACTGGATTTCAAACTTTCACCAAGCGAATTAGAAGAGGGGGGTGAAGAAATAGGTGAAGAAGGTGAGAGTTCAACCTTAGAATCAACATGGTGTTGTTCAGGTGAAGGAGATGGTTGGACAGAAGTTGGGCACTTAGGACCACCGAGTTCGAAAATAACTAGATAAGTAAACTGATGTAGGAGCATGAGGCTTGAAGACAAAATGCTTCGAATTTATTCCAAAAATACAAAAAAAAGTTTACAAGCAAAGGAGTGGGATCCTTTAGCTGTCAATTTACAAAGTTTTCTAGATAGGATTTGAGCTAGGATTTAGGGATTGAATGATTTTATGATTAATTCAAGCTATTTAGATTTAGTTGAGATTCTCAAGGAGAATATCAACTAGATTAGATATTGTCTAAGATTAGGCATATTTGATCCATTGATTAAGGATTTGATTGTTAGAATGAAATGGTATTTATGTAAGTTGTGAATGATTGTAAAGGGATTTTTGACAGATTTGGCTTGATTAGGCCGTATAAGATTAAGTTATAGAAATTGTATCTCTGTGTATTTGTGTATAATTGGTCAATCTCGGAGGCATTGTATTCCTTATAAATATCTCTAAGTTCTGTTGATTTACATTTTGAATTTTTAATTAGAGTATGCAAAATCTGTATTGTATTGTACAATCTTGTGTTTTCCATGTTTTGAAATGATTTGGCTATGTTCTAAAAACATTGGAGAATATGGTTTGAGACAAGTTAAATGTAGTGGAAGTGTTAAGTTTGACAGAACAGAGAACAAAAAACCTGACAAATCGTTTTAACCCAAAGGAGTCTAGAACTATCCGATCTACAGATCCAATATATCTAATGGTCATTGCACACCAAAAAGATCGTGCATTAGTCAAGGAAGAAAATCGGTTTTATCAGTGAAGTTGGTTATCGGGTGAAGAAAAAGTGGTATGTGGTCTTTTGAAATTCCAAGCGATTCCATCTATCAACCGACATGTATCACTCAGGTGGAGAGAGAAAACCACTTTATCAGGTGGGTAAACGTCGTGCAAGATCCCTGTCTGATATCGTTATTGACCATTGGATCAAGTGTGCTTTGAGCAACGGTGGAGGATCGCCAATTAGTTTGTTGATCGGGTGAACCAACAACCATCAGATTGAAAGGTAAGATCAACAACAGAGAGTTAAAGTGATAATGGTTGTGAAAAAGTGGATGCGATAAGGAATTAACCAAAAGTTTGAATTCCTTTTGATTATGTGGAAATTGAAAGGTTGTCATATTGCGGTTAAAATTAAGCAGTTCTGCTAATTTAGCCAAATAGCTCAGTTTGGAGGTAGATGATTGATACTCCAAAGGAAATCCAAGAAGAAGTTCCACCTGGACTTGCAGAATCATTTCTAGATTTGAATGATTATCCATTACACCTGCACCTAGGCCTCCATTTGACATCTTTAGCCAGGTTATGGGAGTCGACTTTGAGTCATTCGTCGCCAAACCATCTGTTGTGTCGTTATGTGTTCAAAGAGGTCTGAAACAAAACATTCAACCGCAAAATACCTATCATTCATTGTGTCATCATTGAGTCAGTCCTTGCA